>APFE030038994.1:8916-63685 GCA_000404065.3 Pinus taeda | reverse complement strand
TTCCACGACTAACCTACGTAGTGAACCGGGGGGTTAGAGGGGGGGCGGAGCCCCCCCTTCGTTGCGCCGATTACACAGCGGAGGGGTCACAAGGGGGCGGCAGCCCCCCCTTTCCGGGGGGTTTAAGGGGGGTGGGTAGCCCCCCTTTATGGGGTTCAGGGCAGCGCCCCGGGAAAAAAAATTTTGGACCCTATATTAGGTTGGGCGAACCTACCTATGGTTTTCGGTCCATGGTTTTGGACGCGATGGTTTTGGGTCCATGGTATTGGATGCTTCGGCATGTATAAATATGTATTGTAACATTGAAAGGAATATAGTGAAAAATCAAGCTGGTAGTCTCGGTTTTGAGATCCAGTGGGAAATCTCTGTGTATATGTGTTTTATGTGTTATGCTCTCGCATTTTTATTTTTCCTGTGATATAGAATTCGTATGCAGGTAATTTCTGTACGGGGTTAAAACCTACATTCTCATCCCTCTCCACATCCTTTCAGTTCCTTGGTCCGCACTTCCACCTTCGCGCACCGCTTTCTTGCCTGTGAGCTCTCTACGGCACCTCCTTCTTTTGTTTTAGGTGTCTTGCCTCTGTCTGGTCCGAGATTAGATAACAACTCTGCCACCCAACAACTTTTTATGTGCGTGCATTCAAGAGCAACGTTCTCTTTGGTCTACTCTTCTCTACCAAGTCTACCTCTGCTCTTTGCCTTTGGAGTT
Organism: Pinus taeda; assembly: GCA_000404065.3. Classification (NCBI taxonomy): domain Eukaryota; kingdom Viridiplantae; phylum Streptophyta; class Pinopsida; order Pinales; family Pinaceae; genus Pinus; species Pinus taeda. Next base: position 62,973 of record APFE030038994.1, on the reverse strand, counting down.
TATAGTGATATTGGTTTTCAGCAGCACCCCCTGGATGTTCTATCAAAAGTAGAGCTTCAAGCCCACCCTTTTCTCTCATACACAGCACCCAGCTATGGCGAGAAGTGAAGATTGCCTTCACTGTGCTGACCTCCAAGCAAAGCTTGAACAGTTAAGAGCCCAACAAAGAATTTTGGACAGCAAGATGGACAGTCAGCAGATGACCATGGAGGCAAAGATTGAAAATCAAAGCAGGCTTATAAAAGAAAAATACGAGACTGATATAAATCTGTTCCTGCACAGGATTTCATCATTACATGAACAGTTCAGATAGCTCTCCAACAAATGTGCTCATGCTGAGGAGTCCATAGAGATATTGAAATACATGATGGAAAAGAAGAGTGCCCTGCCCTCAAGCTCTTCAAGTATCAAGCGTGATGATGAAGAGGATAAGCCTGAACAGTCGACAGCGAGGAAAATCAGTCATATAAATATAGATTGAAGATGTTCTGTAAATGTTGTCTCCTATTGTTTCAGTTTGTAAGGGTTTATTTTTGTCTAACTTTCACCTCAAAGCCTAGAAGGCAGGAGCAAGGAGGATTTTGTAACTATAACTCCTACTCTCCTCGTACCTCTTGGCATCTCATTTTGTATCTCAGGGGAATAGCCTTCTCCACTTTTTTTGAAGTATAATATAGCAACCGATGATGTTAAAAAAAAATGGTTAATTACGAGACTCAGAAATCAAAGTGGAGGAATAATTCCTCAAGGTTTAATGTAACATTTTGATGCTTTGTAAATTTTGGTTTTTGTTAGGTTAGTATTGGTGAATGTACAAGCAGAATTGAAGATATTGTAGCACTTTTTTCAAAAGCTTCAAGGTCAAAATTTTGTAGATGTTTGTTGATACAAACTCCATTCCAACCATGTCCATTGGTTTCAACTTGCTTATAGATTTGGATTGGTTGTGTTAGATATAAAGGGTTTTTATTGTTATCTATCATGCAGTCTATCTAAAATCAAGGGCATATCTAAGGGAGTCCTCACCGATGTGCGTGAGAGGTTTTCTCCGTAACAACAAGGTATCTCAAAAGGTTGACCTAAACTACCCCCCAAACTCCTAAAAGATATTCAACCCCATGAATTTAAGTGTAACCACACAACACCATTATCAAGTACAACTCCAACTTCTAAACTTCAACATATTGGTTTCCACCCTTGGCCATCAAATTCTAGAATTTCATCAAACTATCCATATCTTGATTCTCTCTAGAATGACAAAGCCTAAGGCTCCAATACCTAGAATATGAACAAAGTAAATGATGAAAGAAAAAGAAATATCCAAAAAACAAATTACTTAGTGTGGATAACTACTATGCAAAAAAAGCCATGTGTTGAAGGCTCAACTTACAGAGACATATTCCATTAGATGCTTGCAACATAAATATGATAAAAATGGCTTTGTATTTGTGCTTATATGAATTTATCAGGTCCAAGCTGAGAACATGTTTTAAATGTTAATGTAAATATAACATGTGCAAGGTATTCAATATGCTCAATTCTTTGAACTAGGAACCTATGATTTCAATAGTCACAAATACACAATAAATACAAACTGGATAATATTGTATAAAACCAATCATGTAACACCTTTATTTCTAGGAAAACATAGAAACATATATACAATAGTAAGGAACCAATACATTTTTAAGTTATAAATGGTAGAAGCAAGAGACTCAAAATCACACCCAACTTCATTAATTTGAAACTAAGAGCAAACATTTGCAAAGTTGGACTCTTTAGAGCTACATATAGACTTTTGGAAGATAATAGTACTATTTACATGATAGCTCATACATTTGTTTTAGGTTCAATATGATAAAGCCCAAATGAGTTTTATTTGACCTTCATAAATCCAAGAGAATGTACCACAAATACATGAAGATTATCTAAAATGTACACTATTAATCTAAGATAAGTATACCATACTTCCCTCTACAAATTCCTCAAAATTCCAATCCCTTGGAACGTCTATGTGAATAACATGGCACCTTGTCAAATAAGGGTTGACTAGACCCTGGTTGTTCTTGTTGTTTTTGTTGGATAGCAAAGGAATGTCCCTTGCACTAATTGTAATGGATTCTTCTAAATGAGGTTGTTGGAGTTAGTTATGGACCAAGACCCCACTATAGTTACACATGCAAAGTTACATAAGAAACTATGGAGTCATCCAATTACTATGATTCACAAACCTATTTATATGCATGGAAAAAAATACAATAAAATCAAATTGTCAATTGGTCATTGGTTGGATAGAAGTCTTGCATATTAATGTTAATATTGTTTCAACAAATATATAGTAAATCTCTTTCATACACAACATTCTGAACGAGATCAACATTGTTTTCATCCACCTAGATTTTCATAAGTGATTTTGTACATGTTTTCTTCTACATGCTCAAATTTTTATCTACAAGTTTTAACAAGTTCTTCATTGTCCCACTATATTGTAAAATTATAATAACAAGCTAATCATTTATTGCAGTGAGCATTTAGTCCTAGTATTTAATTATAGTTGTAGAGATTTGATCTAAATTTTCTCATTGAAAGTAATCCATTCTTAAAATCTAGTTATATCCCAAGCTTCCTAATTTATATATTATATTCATTCTCATTCTCAGTAGGGATTTATGCCACTATTATGGCCTTTGTCTTACTATAGCACTTTTCTTTGGGAGAGAGGTTTAGTTTTTTTTTCCTCATAAAAAAGAGTAATTTTATTATCAAGAGAAAACAAAATTACATTATGTGGATACATGTCATTTATGTATTCATGTTGTTATGCTCTTGACCTGCGAGAAATTCCAAAATACCAAATATGCGAAGAAATACAACCCATAACACATAATAAAATGAGAAAAACAGCAAGTATTTTATTATTCAAAGATGAAAGCAATGTTCACTTACCTCTTCGAGGGGGCAACCTCTAGAAGAGCAAAGCCGATTACAAAATAAGACTCCATATTTCTCAAATGGGGAGGCTCTAGCCTCTATATAGGATTCATACGTACAATACCATGGGTCATTACCATGGTTCTTTCAATACCATATATCTAATATAATGGCCTGTTTGCAATTAATTATGGTCCCTTTCTTAAATGTGTGTCAACCACTTACAATTATTAATACGGGCTTTGTTGACTCTTTAACTAACCATGACTATGACTCAACCCTATTGGGTTTATTACATAAATAAAGGGGTTAGGGTTGGACCCTGACACGTCTGATAGTAAAAAATTGTTATTCCCGATACATAGGGAGGAGGTTTGGTTTGGTTATATATTTATATTTTTATAATATTTAAATTTCATGATGGTTTATTTACACGCACGTATACACACAAACAAGTTGTTAACTATTTGTAATCCTAATTAAAAGAATTATTCCCAAACTTTTGTAAGTTATCATTTAATTATAAATATACTAGTTGCATCTCCTTTTGTACCATATCGTTATTTTCAATTCAATAGTTACTATTTGAAGTAAAATAATTATTTGCTCTTTCCTTATTCAATTGGGTAATACCATTGCAAATAATATAAATATGAAAGTTAGGATGATTTGTCTCTTTTTCTTTGCCTTGTACATGATTTTATATTGTTTTCTTAATATCCTACCACAGTCAAGAATTATGTGTTCAAAATAACTTTGATATGAATAACTTTGCTAATTGACTAAAAATTATATAGCATTTTGTAAAGTTAACATTACAAAGAAAAAATATATTTAATTTTTAAAATATTTTAATTTATTTTTCTTTATTCTTATTGACTATAATTTTATTTTACAATGATTTTTTAGTATGTTAGTGATTATCACTGGCATAACAGTGACTGCAAGTTGCATTCGTTTATTAATAAAGCAACATTTAATAATACAGACTAATTAATTAATTGAAGATCCTCCTGCTCATAACTCATAAGGGTTTTATACTATCAAAAGTAATGTGAATATTTTTATTAAAACGATTTAAGTGCACAACGAGTAAATAATGACTAATTAATTGAAGATCCTCCTGCTCATAACTCATAAGGGTTTTATACAATCAAAAGTTAATGTGAATATTTTTATTAAAACGATTTAAGTGCACAACGAGTAAATAATGTTTGGCATGGCGGAAGCCGCAGCCATATCAAAAGTTGAGTGATAAGTGGGAGGCGTTTAACTCGTTAGCATTGAATTAATAAATAATGTTGTGCAAGTCTCCATGCATATCAAAAGTTGGTTTTATATGTTTCCATGTTGCATTGCGTCCATGGCAAGTTATCTTTCTATCTAGTAGTTAAATACGATGGGTATTTATTCACATTTCATTTTTTTTTATTATTAAGTGTTCGAAATAATTTTGATCATAAATTATTTTGAGAGTGGATTAAAAATCATATAGTTTTTTTTAAAGTTAATCTTACAAAAGAAAAGTATATTTAATTTTTAAAATATTTTAATTTATTTTCTCTATTTTTATTGGCTATAGTCTTATTTTACAATGATTTCTTTTAGTATGTCAGTTATTATCACTGTCATAACAGTGATGTTCTATGTTGCAAGTTGCACCATTTATTAATAAAACAACATTTAATGATACGAACTAATTAATTAGTTGAGGCTCTGCATGCTCATAACTCATAAGGGTTTTATACTATCAAAAGTTAATGTGAATATTTTTATTAAAGCGATTTAAATGCACCAGAATGATAGCTATTGTATAGAAGATTGTCCTTGGATTTACACGTGAAGGTTTTTATTAAAGAGATTTAAATGCACCGGAATGATAGGTAAAGTATGGTCAAATTGTAGTATTTTACCACATGGTTGAACTGTGAACTTTTAGAATGGGTATTTGGGTGGAGATTCGCAATGATGAGAAGGTGTGATTAGAAGGTGACCGAGTTATTATCCTACCGCTTGCAGTATAACGAAATCAATTTTACGTGGAGTCTTTATTCAATAATAATTTGTTGAATCTTTAAATTCACATATGAATTTTTTCAATAATAATTTTTTGGTTAATCTTATTGTTGAATATCTAAATTCGCAGATGAAGTTTTCAATAATAATTTCTTGAAATTTATGAATGAAATCTTTAATAATAATTTCTTGTATTTTTAAATTTGTATTTAAATTTCTAAGTTCACCTAATATACATAAGTATTTTGTTTATCAATTATTATTCTGTCATAATGATGTTTGCACCGTGAGGATTGAGGTTCATTGAGCTACTCTACTTTATTTCCCTTCACTCCAGTAAACTAATTCTGACATGGCAGAGTAGTTCTGGTTAGCTCCACTGAATTTGTGTGGATTCTCACAAGATTCTCACATGCCAACAAAAAGGTTAGTTGTGTGAACATTTATTTCTATTTCCTTATCTATAGTTTAATGGTGGTTTATTTCTATTTCTACGCATTTAACTTTCAATGTAATCAAGAAAAAGCTATGAAGTTTTTAAATGGATACATTAAAGTTTGACTAGTAGATTTTCAATTTTTTGACAGCAATAAAAGTTTTGTTGTGGGTATTATCTTGGGTGAAACAGTAATTAAGTAGGTTTAATGGGTGTTTATATGAGTAATTTAACAATTTTTTTAATTAAAATTTATTTATTTATTTAGCCATACAATTTGTGATGTGATTATAAATTTTAATAAATTTAAGAAAAACATTTAAGATCAAAGTATTAATATTTCATTTGAATTAATGCATTGATAAATGATCAATTATAGCTTAATATATTTACTGACAAGGAATAGAATTGACACTTTTTATTTATGATTAATTACATTAGCCATTAATAATTATGTTAGTCACATTAACCATTTTTTTAATTAATTGATAAAATATATTAACTTATTACATCTAATAATACTATTAAATAATTTTATTTTTTTCAGGCTGCAATAGCTGGCCGCGGCTCTGAGAGATCAGGCTTCCCTCGGCTCTATCCCCAGAGATCCACTCCTCGAGCGTCCTGCAGGCTGCGCGCAAGCCTGCACTAGGCCTGATCCATGGAGGTTTGAGCTGCCCCTGATCGTTTTTGGCAGGCTCCCCTCAGAGCTTGTGTCCATGGAGGTGTTGGGCACACCCCAGGCGGTTTTCTCCCCTACCCCTCCACCGATCTCATCAGCTGAGGCCTTTAACCGACTCTTGGAAGGTCTCCCTAAGAAGAAGAATGTCGAAGCTGTGAAATTCGTCAAGAAACTGGATGATATTCCAGAGATCTCCCTCCCTCTCAAAACCTCGATTCAGGTTGCATTGTCCTTGTCCGAGCGAGCTCTTATCGGCCAGTTCATTTGACTATGGACATCCCCCAAATCCACTGAGAGCTGGGTCAAAAGAAATTGGGCGTCGTTGATCAAAGAAAGTGTGACCTCTTACTTCCTGGGGCGAGGATTCTTCCTCTTCGAATTTACCTCAAAGGACGACAAAGACCTGATCTTTTCAAATGGCCCCTACTTCATGGGCCCTCAGGGCCTGTACCTGAACAAATGGACTCCGGACTTCGATCCAGCAGTAGATGTTCCCAAAGCTGTCCCAGTGTGGGTCAGGCTTCCAAACCTCCCTATGCATTGCTGGAATTGGGATTCATTGATGCACATAGGAAATGCCCTGGGGAAATTCATAGATCGAGCGAATAACAAGGATCAATATGATTTTTTCAGGATCTGCGTGGAGGTAGATCTGGAGGTGGGACTTCCAGAGGCCATCAAAATCAAGGTAGGAAGCTGGACACACATGCAGAAACTAGACTATGAACAGTTGCCCTTCAAATGCCGAAAATGCCATGTTTATGGCCACTTTGCCAAAAGTTGTCCATCCACCATGGAAACTGAGCAAGGGAAGGAGGACAGCTGGAACCAAGTCAAACGATCTAAAACTTTTTTCAAGGTACAGAAGGCGGGAGGCACTATTTCTCATCAGGGCCCTGCTCAGCAGATCCCACCTAAGACTACTCTAGAAAACAGGTTCGATCCTCTTAGCTCTCAACCAAAGGACACCCATGAAGTGGTGGCCCAGAAATCAGTGAATCCAGAGAAAGGTAGCCAGCCCAACCTTTCCAAGGACTCAGGCGTAGCAGAAAGCTCAAAAGGAACCCCAGAAGAAGTTGAGGAAGAGGACCAATAATCGGAAGACTCGGAGGAGGAAGGAGAAATAGGAGATTCCCAAGCCTCTGTAAGGAGATCTACAAGAGGGCGCAAAACAGATCGGGAGAAAAGGGAGTACGAAACGTACAAGGACAAGTTGCAAGGCAGCCAACCAACTTTGGAGAGGCTGTTAGCAAAAAAATAGAAGATGGCTAGAAACCAGCACCAAGGCTCCAAGGGAGCCCACCAAAGCAAAGGTAAATAATGAAAATAATCTCCTGGAACTGTAGGGTATGGGGAGAAAAATAAAGGAAGAGGCTATAAGAAATTCAATAAGAATAGAAGCCCCAGACATACTCCTTCTCTAGGAGACTAAGATGGAGGACTCTGTCTTCCTTCATTCACGTAGAAAACTCTGGAATAAGAGCAAAGCAGCAACTGTCTCAGCCCGAGGAGCCTCTGGAGCACTGGGAACCCTTTGCAATGATAGCATGTTCTCGCTAATAACCGAGATTTCAACCACCCACTGGTTGATGCTAAAGATGCAGCATTTAGTTACTAAAGAAATCTTTTGCCTCTTCAATGTTTATGTTCTCGTCAACGCTGGAGAAAAAAAGACCTGCTGGGACTCAATAAGAAACCAAGCGGATCTGGGCACTCTAAAAAACACCATCATTGTAGGAGACCTAAATCTCACGCTACATTCTTCAGAAAAGCATGGAGGAAGCATTGTGTGAGACCCGGCAAGGGAATGGGCAGAGTATCTCCTTCAAGATTGGGATCTGTTAGATATCAAGCCTATTTCGAGTAAGTACACGTGGTCAAATAAAAGAATAGGGCCTGGGCACATTGCAGCAAGGCTGGATAGATTCTTTGTGCAAAGTTCCTTCCTTTTGCTTGGTTTAGATGCTAGTATGCATGTTCTTCCTTGTAGCACCTCTGATCATAACCCTATCAAGTTGATCCTCCAGGCTCACTCTGATCTTGGCCCCATCCCCTTCAAGTTCGGCCCTCTTTGGATCAAGGAACCTAGCTTCTTGCAGATAGTCAAGCAAAGTTGGTCCCAGCCAGTCAATGGATCTCCATTTTCATATGGGAAGAAAAACTCAGAAGAGTGAAATGTGCCCTAAAGTGTTGGGCCAAAACTCTTCCTAACCCAACTACTGAAAGGAAAAGGATCCAAAGTCTGCTAGATGCCCACCATCTGCTCTCGGAGGAGGCTCACATCTCAAAATAAATTCTGGACAAAGAGGTCCATCTTCAATAGCAATATCATAAATCCTGCCTGTATGAAGAGGAAACATGGAGGGTTAAATCTCGCTGCCTTTGGCTCAAAGCAAGAGATAGAAACACTTCATATTTTCACAAACAATCTCAAGCCAAAAAAAGCTTCAACTACATAGCTGAAATCAAAGAAGAAGCTATTACCCACAAAAACTTTACAGGCATCAAGCAAGCAGCCTTTCTCCATTTCCAAAATATGTACAGCAAAGAGGTGAAAGTGACTCAGAACTCTTGTCTTCTGGACGGGGTTCCCTCTTCAATTTCAGCTGATATGAATCACCATCTAGAAGCCAAAGCCACAATGGACGAGGTCAAAATCGCTCTCTTTGCCATGGACCTAGACAAAGCCCCAGGTCCTGATGGTTTCTCTGCCAGGTTTCTCCAATCCTGCTGGCACATTGTGGGAAAAGATCTCCATAAAATGATCCAAAAAACGCAAGTCTGTCAGAAAATTGGAGGAAGCACAAACTCCTCGTTCCTTTCACTTATTCCTAAGGATAAGGGCACCAATTCCTTCAATAGATTTCATCCCATATCTCTTTGTAACATTGGCTACAAACTGATCACCAAAATCATTGCTAGCAGGCTGAAACTCATCCTCCCTAAAATCATTCCAGAGAATCAAGGGGGCTTTAGTCATGGAAGACAGCTGGTGGACAACTTAATTTTAGTTCAAGAGGCAATCATATCAAGTCACCAGCACAAGGAAAGAGGTATGGCCATCAAACTGGACTTAGCAAATGCTTTTGATTGTGTTAGACATAGCTTTCTATTGAATGTTTTGCAAAAATTTGGATTTGGAGCAAGCTTTATAAACTGGATCTGGGCTTGCATCTCGAAGCCATGGATAGCTCCTCTAATTAATGGTAGAGTTGTTGGTTTCTTTAAAGCTACAAGAGGATTAAGACAGGGTTGCCCCATGTCCCCTCTGTTGTTTGTTATCCAAGCCTTCGTTCTCAGCTTTCACTTAATTAAAAAATGCAAGATCAGGAGATTCCAGGGATTTGCATTGCGAGGGGAGTTCAGAATATAAATCATGCCCTGTTTGCAGACGATACACTGTTACTTGGGGCCGCTTCGATCCACTTAGCCACCAGATTCAAAGAGGTTCTGGATGAGTTTGACATGATGTCTGGAAGTAGTCTCAATAAGGGAAAGTGCCACATCTACTGCTGGAATACCTCGCCCTCTTTGCTTAATTACATTGCCAGATGCTTAGGATTTGTTGCCTCCTCTGTATGGACCTCGTTTAAGTATCTAGGGATGCCCATATTCCTTAAGCGTGCCTATAGAAGGGATTGGCTTCCTCAACTAGAAAAATTCAAGTTCAAACTCCAAGCATGGGGCTTTAACTAGCTAAATATTGCAGGCAAGTCAATCCTGATCAAAGCAGTTCTCTGTAGTCTCCCCTTATTCCAGTTCTCAGTGCTTCTAGCTCCTGTAGGCATTCTTCAGAAAATGGACCACCACATTCATAATTTCTTCTGGAAGGGGGGCAAGTAAAACGAGAGGAAAATCCCTCTTGTCAATTGGGAGACAGTCCTCAAACCTCAGATGGAGGGAGGTCTAAACTTCAAGAAGCTCCCCCTGCAGAACATCGCCATGGGAGCCAAGATTCTTTGGAAAATCATAGCGCCCAAGCCTGGCTAGGCTCAGCTAGCGCTTTGGAGGAAATACTTCAGAGGCGAGAGGACATGATGTTTGGATGGGCCTCTTCCCCAAGGCACCTCTTCATTTGACAGACTCAGCTCCAAAGCTACCCCTCTAATCTGCTCTAAGGCCTACTAGATCCTTGGAAATGGAAAAAAATTAACATCTGGACAGATCACATAATGGATCGCGATCCGATCAGTGACTGCCCCTCCATGAAGACACTGTGTAGTTGGCTAACAGACATAGGTAAATCCACATTGTGGGATATCTCCAAGTGGGAAGGGACGCGTTGGGCTGGCTGGAACTTCTTTGATCCACCTTCGGAACTCCTTCAGGACGCCAACTGCCTCCGCGCTATGCTAATTGGAGCTGCCCCTTCGCACCTCCACAGAAAAGACAGGCAAGGTTGGGGTTCCTTAATTGTGGGCTACATTGTTGCTCATGGCTATACGAACCTCGCCTCAATACCAAACGTTCCTCCTAATCTGGCCCCATGGAAGACTGTTTGGGGCATCCCATCGCTGCCCAAGATAGACATGTTTAGTTGGCTTCTATGCCACAGAAAAATTCTCACCGACGAGAACCTGTAGAGGCATGGTTTCTATGGCCCGTCTAGATGCTCCTTGTGCAGAGAGAAGGTGGAATGTGTCACGCATCTCGTATTAAAATGAAAATTTGCAGTGCAGGTCTGGAGAGAACTGATGGATCATTGGAATCCAAACTTTGAACTGCATGCCTCCATAACTGATCTTTTCACTAACTGGCAGAACAGATATCCAGGTCCCCCCCTAAAAAACAAAGTGATAAAGGTCGCCTGGTCTTCTCTCCTCAAAATTTGTTGCTGGCAGGTCTGGCTAGAGTGGAACAGCAGAATCTTCAGAAACATCCAGCACGATGTCAAAATGGTAGTGGCTAAGATAAAGATATAGCTAAAAGAAGGCCTGGAGGATCAAAAAGACAACTCGAATCTTAGTCAGCTTGACACTATTTGGGGGACTTCCTTAAACCTAAAATTTCGTCAAGCCGACAGAAGCATTATCTCTCTTGAGGAATGGCAAATAAGGGGGATAAATAAGGAAGAATTTCAAGACTAGATCTCCAACAATAAGGTGCATTCTCTCTTCTTCGATGGGGTAGCAAAAGGAAACCCTGGCAAGGCTGGGGTAGGAGGAACGGTTAATAACACTGAAGGCATACTGATCCACAGCTTTGCCTGGGGTCTGGGGTTCAACTCCGGCATTCAAGCAGAAGCATTGGCCCTCTACCAAGGTCTCAAGCTGCTCTTGAATCTGGAAATTAAGGAGGCAATCATACTTGGGGACTCCCAAGTTATCATAAAACTCATGGTGACCAATACTGCCCCCCCCGGGACTTAAGATTAGCAAGGTTGATTCATAGAATCAGAAGCTTGGGGAAGTTGTTCCAAAACTTGAAATATTGTCATGTATTAAGAGACAACAACAAAGAAGAAGATCGTGAAGCTAATAAAGTTGTACTTCTCTCTGCTGGGGCAATGATAAGAGACGGGAATGAAACATGGGACCCAATTCCATAATCATTTCAGCAGATATGTTTTATTGTCTGATTCTAAATCAGTTTGTTTGCATATTCAAGCTTGGGCAAATCACATAAATCAACTCCATTGTTGAACTCAAAAAGAGCTGGAAGCATAATACAAACCCCTCAGTTCTTCAGGAGGTCGATCTTATTTGGATCTGGACAACTCCCATTGTAATCAGAATTCTGGCATTTAGGCCAATCAACTAATACAATCCATAACCGTTCTTGTGAAAAAAATAAAATACTATTAAATAATTTATTAATAATGTATTACTGATGTTATTAGTAATAACAATGTTAATATTAATATTATTATTAACCTATAAACTTTGAAAAAACCTAATTATTATTTAAAATATGCTGCTAAAACTTAATATTAAACATAAGCGTCGTAACTGTTTTAGTTACACGCTAACTAATATTAAAATCTAAAATTAATATTGAATAATAGTTTTTAATATCAAACATTAAAAACATATTAGTTTTTAAGATATTAGAATGAGAATTAAATTATCTTTAACATTTGATAATAATATTAAAATTTAACTTTAAACTATTGACTTCCAAATCTAAAATTATATTAAAATACCAATTTCAATTCTAATATTAATTTTTAAAAATATTAATATTTTACTTTAGAAAGGCAACCAAATCCATATAGCAAAGCTAGACACCAATCACAAAATAGGCATCTTAGTTGTTTCATACTTTTCAAATTTCAATAATTAAACAAAGCAGCACAAATGCTAGCTATGCAGCCTTGTTGTTTTGGTGTGCTTATAAGCATATTCTTTCAATATAAATGCTTCCAAAAAAGAAGGGTTTGATAAATTTGGACAAATTTCATGAATATTCTACAATTTGAAACCCTCTAATGTTGAATATATTTCATATAAATCTAATTTGAATGATGAAACTAATGAAGACATGGATGTAGACCTTATTAATGATTTATAAATGTTTTGTGATCAAGAGGGTGGATCTTAAAGTGAGAGAAAATTTAATACCTTGTGAAATTGTGAATTTTGATAACCATGGGAGATAAGACATTCTTAGGTGTATAGTATCAAAATTGTAAAGCTAAGAACTCACATGGAGTGAAAATTTTATGAGAATTATATGAATCAATCTCTATATGATATTGGAAATGGATGTAATGCAATTCAATGTGATGATATAATAACCCATTCAAAAAAAATGATCCATCAAGCATCAATTCAAAAAACAGTGGTATGAAATTGAAAGATCAACAAATTCCATTCTAGTACACATATGGGCATCAATGAGGCTAACAATAAAAAAATTATATGGGTCTAGCACTCTTCACATTATCAATTAAGCTTCAAGTCCCTGAATATGGGTGAAGGGTTCACCTGAAACGTTTGGAAAATCCATGAATGCAACACATAGTTCTCTAGAAGTCTTCATTATCAACAATATGGTAACCACCCAAAATTAATGTATTTTAATGTAAGAAAAGGATATTGTGATTGATAATTATGAATATTTTTTTACATTGAATTACTATTAATGAAGATCTTTTTCATCCTCAAATGGATTTAAAACCACCCAATATGTTTGTTTTAGTCGAGCATTCTTCCTGCAAAAACAAAAGGTTTCCATTGAATTTAATTTAGATACCTTGAAGAGATGCAACTCAAAAAAAATTATTGGATAAGGTATTTTTATATGTTGTGTTAAATGAAAGTATATATCATGGTATTGAATTATATATTGTTTTATATTCTATATATCTATATTCAAAAGGCTTATGTTCTTTAATCTCATAATTTATGAAACTTATTAGAGTACTTGATGGAAAATAAATGTAATGTACCCAGAGAGGATAATATGGGGTATCTAGGTAGGTGACCAAGGGGACAATGAAAATAATGTGATCATAATAACAAAATAAGCCTGTTATGTAATTATAAGGAAGGAATATAATAATAAGGGGTAGTTGGCATAATAATCCAAGGAATAATCATGGGAAAGTAAAAATACCTTAGTATTAATGTATTTGAAGTGTTTTGAATTATAGTATCTAGTAACAAATGTAGCATAAGGAGTATTGGATGGTGTTACCCTATCTTAAAGTTTCTACTCTCTATATCCTTGTGTTGTTTACAGTCAAAATCTTGGTACCTTTTGGTGTTTAAGGGTTTATCTTGGAAGTTTTATAGTGGATTCTCTTTTATATATTTTGAGATTTACTACAAATGGTATTAGAGCTATATCTTAGGATGAAGTGAGAGAATTTTAGGCACAAAGTGGGATATTTTTCCCCTTTTCTAGATTTTTGATGGAAAAAAGAGGATGACAACATTCAAGTTGATTTCTAAAACTTTTTGTGTAGAATTTAGAGAATCTAGTCTAATATCTAGATTCCTCTCAAAAATTACTCAATTCATAAAATTTATAAATAAATAAAAACATGGGAGGTGGATATATCATTGATTTAAAATCATTTATTTTTTAAAGATATTTTCTATGACAGTTGCAAATTTCACAAATTGGATATTTTTTTATAGAGTGCACAAATTTCAGTCAAACCAATACCAATAGATCCAAAGAAGTGACATTACATAATTTGGGTAATACTAGCCAATTTGAAAAGTATAACCAAAGTTATAACCATTTTATATTTCCAGCCTCAAACTCTAACTACATAAAGGAGCTATATTGAAAATTAAGTGATTTTTTCAAAACTCTGATTCTCTTTTCAGAGATATGGTTTAAGGGAAAAGATGATCTTCTTGCTCTTAAAGAATATATAAGAGATTCAGAGTCATTATATGGAAAAATGTGGAGAATTTTGATATGTCTTTATTTAAAAGACAGTGCAAAGATATGGTGGAAATTTCTTAACCATGACAATGTGAAGGCACTTTCAAATGAAGAATATGAAAAAGTATTTTTAGACAAGTGATCTCATGTTATGAAGAAGGATAAGAATACTAGGGATTTATTTTCATATAATCAATGCACATTATAGGTTCATGGATACATTCAACGAGAGAATACATCCTTTCTATTAACCCTAGTTGCAAACATAATCTAAGCAATATTAACTAGGCTAGAAGATTGCAAGTTCTTGCAAAGCATATTCAAAGCACACAATTTGAGAGTGAAAATGTTCAATTTTTTAAAGATTTGATGATTACTATGAATAAATATGTGTTCCATTCATATTTTTATGCTATAGAAATTAATAATCTGGATATTGTTTTGGGATATCCTTAGATAGACTCAGTTGGTATAGTTAATATTAATGTGAAAATATTTTTTTGAAGCTATAGGTGAAGAAAAAGAAAATTACAATGCATAATATTTTCTTACTTAGAAAAAGGGCCCTAGGGAGCTACATGGAGAAGTCCTTATTGGGAAGCAAATTTCAATATCTAATCACAACAAATGAAGAGTCTAAGGTGGGATCAAAAGAAGAGTCTCTAGAACCAACTAAAGAAAATCCAAAGGGAAGGCATAGAAAGGAAGACAAAGTGAAGGAACTACATGTTGAAAAGTTAAAGAGAGAACTAATAGTTAAGGTTGTATATTGCTAACCACACCACTCAAAGAAACAACATTCATCAAGGCAAGGGAATGACCATCAATAAACTACTATTGATCAACATAGAACTACAGAGGCAACCAACATGGGGGACTAAAAGAAATGCATGGAGACACTGAATACCATGACAAAGACCTGGATCCAAAGGAGAGACCTGAATAAAGATTAATTAAAGGTCATAATTGGACCCCTGTTCCACATTTCATTAGGATGGACGAATGCTCTTACACGGTACCAATTGACTACATTACTTAGTAGGTTATATTAGATGGCTTCTTCCCATGTTTCGAGGATGAAACATGCCAAGGGCAATGGAATCTAATGTATTTAGAGAGGATAATACGGGGTACCTAGGGAGATGAAATAATGAATGTATTGTGGCGATAATAATGGAATAGATGCAATATGGAATTAAAAGGAAATAATATAATAATAAGGGGTATTTGGCATAAGACCTCCCGGAATACTCATGGGAAAGTATAAATGCACATGAGTATCATTTTATTGGATGTATGTTGAATTGTATTGTCTTGTAGCAAGAATGGTTTGTGGATTGATCCTTTACATTAGGATAATTTTATGGTGTTATCCTGCCATGAGGGTTACTAGGAGTCAAGGAATTTGAATCCTTACAAATTCTTTAAATCTATGAGATTCGATGGTTATATTAGGGTCGGGTAGTTGAAAGTTGTATTACATTGGTTCTTGTTATTTTGAGTTTATGGGGAAATAAAACAACTCATGGTATCATAAGTCAAGATTTTCTTAGTTCAATTTTCTCTAGATATGTTTTTTAATGTTTTGATAGAGCTAAATAAACTAAACAAAAAAATCCAATAAGGTAATGTGGATGTCACATCACTTGGAATAACTAATTGACCAAAATAAATATGTTTAAGAGTTGTTTCTATTTAATGGATTTTTTTATAAATGGTGAAAAACGTATTAGTAAATTCTTAGAGTACTCTAGGGATAGTTTCTTTGAAAGTGTTGATAAAGGGAACACGTCACAACCAATGATGACATGTATTAATAGTTCCCTTGAGAGTTGCATCAAACTTACAAGAAAATATGGGAATGCATCGATTGAGAGCTTTAACTCAATATTTTTAGATCTTCATCTTTTTAATGTAGTTAGGTTGTTTATTTCTTATCATTATCCATCATATCTTTATCTAAGAGGAATTATTGCAAAACAATGGTTTGAAAGACCATTTTCACATTTTCAAGATAAACCATGCATTAAAGGTGTCAATGTACCATTGTTTGACATTATAACTCTCAAAAGAGAGTTGTATAAATTTATTTATGTGTTGTATTTTAATGGAGAGAGATTTTGTATGAAAATTGCATGGAAGGTATTTTCCCCATATAGAAGATTAGTACTTCAGATATCCAAATATGTTAAAATTATGGAAAGCAACACTAACAAGCACCAACGCATGTGAACAAGGGTTTTCAAAAGAAAACCTTGTCAAAGATATAAGAAGAATAAGGTTATTAATAAACACAATGTGATGCATTGATGTGTGTATCATTAAAAAGCCTTAACATATGAGAGGTAGAGTGGCAATGAGTTTATGGGATTTGGTGTAATTCAAAAGAAAATATATTTTATGACATATGGGGATTACTAAATTATGTGTTTCTTCTATTTTATATCTTATATAGATTTTGTAAACATGTAACTTTTTTATTTTTCTATTAACTACACAACATTGCAAATTCAAATTCATTTATGCTTGTGATGTGTGAAACTCGCATGTTCTCTATATATGTGTGAAATGTGGAATATATGTGCTCTTTGTTGTACAGATAATTTGTTATTTCAGCATATAATTTTGTGTATTTTAAGTATTATGAAAAATATTCACTTTTTTTTTTGTTCCAACCTAATTTATCACATAATCCTTATTCATTCAGTGACATTTAGTGGGAGAGGTTACTAGCCATCCATATAATCATCATCCTTATGTGACATTTATAACGAGAGGTTATTGGCCAACCACTATAAAAAGTCAATCATCATTTTTTTGAATGACATTTCATGGAGGATGTTAGTGGCATTGCTTAGTTAAACATTTGTTGTGTTTTTATACATAATTAGACTAAAATTGTGAATTTAGCAAAAAAATGTTCAAAATGTAGAGCATAAAACTCCTATGTTGATGGTATGTTGGTTTTCTTAAGTTGCTCTTTATGATTATTGATTTGTGACGTCACCAAGACCAAAACTCTACATTAAAAGCAAATTCCATACATAACGCCGCCAATTAAAAATAATAATAATAACCATTTTTTCTTTAATTATGAACCTTGAGATTTTCCTTGCTTGCCTAGCAAATGCATTACGCCCTTATTTATTCTTGGGGAAGGAAAGATCTTGATTTTCTAGAGATAATTCCTCTCCTAAATATTTGGAGGAAGTTGAGAGGAATCCTCTCAAACTTAGGAACCCATCTTAACCATATTCGAAACAAATACAATTAGTTTCAATTACATTTTTTTTTCCTAGAATTTTATATAATCTAGTATTTTCTATACCCTTCTTAGACTTAGGAAAAATTAAATACTTATATTTTTTCATAATGCAAGATGATCTTGGATCAAACTCCTTAGGAACAAATTTCTTCATGGACTCTTATCCATAAATTCTTCATTCTCATTGTCTTCATTTAGAGGTTTAAGATAATTCAAGTGCATTCGTAAAATAAAGTGTTTTCTTGAAATATTTTTCCAAGATCCCAAGGTTTGTTTGTTGGATGCAGACCTGGTTTTCTTCTCAATTATACACTAGTACTTTGATCTCGAATCTTGTTTTTTCTTGAAATTGGGTAAAACATAATAATATTGTTTACATAATACAATGTTTTAGGTTTGATCAAATTGGAGAATTTGTAAAATCCATTGGAATGCTGCACCGACTCTCCTATGTTGTGGCTAGGGTTTGTCCCTAGTTGGTCGCTCCTCCATTCTCTCTTAGTGTTACAATGATGAAGGCATCTCAGGCTCTCATGGCACCAGGATTCTCATTTACACACTTGACTTCAACATGAACAATCCTCACACAGTGCAACTTCACTCATTCACATTTATCTTGGCTATGATACCAAAATGATGTCACCAAGACCAAAACTCCACATTAAAAGAAAATTTCATGCATAACATCACTAATTACTAAAAAAATAGTTTTTTCTTTAATTATGAAGCTCAAAACTTTCCTTACTTTCCTTGCTTTCCTAGCTAATGCATTACATCCTTAGAGAAGGAAAAACCTAGATTTTTCAAGAGATAATTCCTCTCATACATATTTGGAGGAAGTTGAGTGGAATCCTCTCAAAGTGGAGAACATATCTTAACTATACTCTAAACAAATACAATTAGTTTCAATCACATTTCTTTTCTAGAATTTTATATAATCTAATATTTTCTAGACCCTTCTTAGGCTTGGGAAAATATAAATACTTATATTTTTCATAAATGCAAGATGCCACTGTATCAATTTGAAATTATCCTTTATAACCATCACTCAATTCAACATTACTTCTCCAACTTCTCAGCATCCTATGCTCATTTATGAACAATAATATTAAAACCAATAAATAGTTGTTTTTTATCACTTGAAATACAATTTTGAATACATAAATGAATCTAGAGGTTTGAAAAATATTCAACAATTTAAATCTACCTTTTTGACAAATTTTAACCGGATTTTAAGCAAAACTCATTTGCCTAGAATGTTTGGACCATATTATTAAGTTGATAAGTGTATCTATTTTGGAATATGACTTTCGGAAATTTAATTTAATTGTCCATAATTATTAGGTGGATGGTAGGGTTTTAACCGCCAAGGAATATCCACGTATTATTTTTAGTAGTAGTCAAAACAGAGAATTGAGATTATCTCAATGGTAGTTATGCCCTTTTTACTTTTCAATTTAATTTAAAAGTATCATATCCTTGTTTCCATTCCATTTTATTTATGGCATTGAACTTTTATTGCTTGTTATTACTTTACTATGTTTTTTTAAATGTATGTATGTTGTTTAGTTTATACATTAATTTTTTAATAATTATAACAATAATAATATAAAATAATGTTATAATTTAGTTAATTTTTATGATTTTATTTTTATCTTTGGTAATGTGAGATGTATCATGAATTGATCTTCATTATAAATGGGTGCCTAGTTTTTTGAGCAATTTAATTGATATAGGTGTGCTAGTAGTTTAATCTTTATAAACCTTGCTAGATCGAAGATATATGAAACACTAGACTAGCGCAACCATATGGATTAAATGGCTAGTAAACATTGATAGGCATCAAGATACTTACTTTATTTTTAGTAGTAGTCAAGATAGAGGATTGAGATTATCTCAATGGTAGTTATATCGTTTTTGCTTTTCGATTTAATTTAAAAATGATCATATCCACAAGTGTTTAGTTTCTATTCCATTTTATTTATGACATTTAACTCTTATGGCTTATTATTGGCAAGGTTTATATTGCATTTTATTTATGGCAAGGTTCAAAACCAGACGGGGGTAGAGTATGTATGCCTTTGTAGACATAGTAGTCAAATCACTGCACAGAGGTCTCATACACAAATTTGGTGTCTGGCTTGGTCGTGACCTTGTTCCACAAAACAAGGGGGTCTCATACACCAATTTAGTGTCTTGCTTGGTCGTGACCTTAAAATTGGATAATAATAATAATGATTACTTTAGTATGTTTTTCTTGTTATATGGTTTTTATTAAATGTATGTATGTTTAATTCATATAATAATTTCTTTTATAATTAATAACAATAATAATATAAAATAACGTTATAATTTTGTTAGTTAATTTTTATGATTTTCTTTTTTATTTTGGTAATGTGAGATGTATCGTGAATGGATCTCCATTGTAAATTGGTGCCTAGCCTTTACAGGCAATTTAATTGATTTGGGTTTGCTAGTATTTTAATCTTTATAAATCTTGCAAGATTGAAGATATATGAAACACTGGACTAGCTCAACCACATAGATTAAATGGCTAGTAAATGCGGATAAACACCAAAATACGTACTTCATGATGCATCCCACATTAACAAAATTTAAAAAATCATAAAAAAAAAACTAAATTATAACTTCAATTAATAATTGTCAAATAAATTTATCTCAAATAATTAAAAATAATAATTTAAAACTCTCTTCATCCAAAATCAACACCAACGAGTAACATAATAATATTTCATATAATACCTTCACACATATCCCATATTCTCGTATAAAATACAAAAATATATATATATATATATATATATATATATATATATATATATATATATATTATATATATTTCTTTTTAAAAACACACTTATCAACCTAATTACCCGTTTCATGCCATGGGGTCAGTTCAGTTAAGGGTCGGCATGCAAGTCGACGTTGTTTGTACTTATCTTTTTAGTTTCCAAATATATCTCTATACTTTTGATTTTGTTTCTTAACAGATTCGCCAACTTCGCAGTATTGAAGTTTATCCGCGTTAGTTGTTCCATCATTTGTCCTTTATCTTAACCGACTTTTTTTATAATTCACGTCTGTATATCAATTTGCCCACATATCCATTTATTAATATTGTTTGCCCACAGATTCATAAAGTTAAATTTTAAATGTCGTTTAAGATTTTTTTTTTTTTAATCTTTGAATCAATTTAAAATATAAAAAATATTATTTAAAGGATGGTTTGATATTATTAAAACAAGACGGGCTGCGGGGCAGCTAGTCCCTGCCGCAGCCCGCAGCGTATCTGCCCGGTCGTGCGGTCGTCCTGCGTTTGAATGGTTCATTTTGGGTTGACAATTCAGGACAACAAAGCTGTTGCAGTTTTGTATGATGCTACGTAAATCTCTGTAGTAAATACTCAGAACTTTCAGAACTTATTTTATATCAGAATATGTATGGTAAGTTTATATGCTGAGCAATGTTTGACAATGCACCTGCACCTGCACCTGCATTGAAGACTTCTGAACAGAGTTGCTAAAGCAACTGCAAAAGCGGAATTAAGCTCCTTTCATGAATGTCAAGATCTGGACAGCAGAGAGCCGAGAGTGATCTTGCACAAAGAAACCAGGGCGTCTTAACAGAGAGCTGAGACTCATCTTGCATAAAGAAATTTGGGCATGTTAGTTAATATGAGAACATTTATCTGGAGGATCCATGTTCATGAAGTATTTCTTGTGCTTATTGGAGGATCTAGTTTGCAGTTATAGAAATCACAACAAATCGATTTCGTGCAGAACTGTGGGAAGGTCAAAATCTCTGGAACAAAGACCAAAGTCAAATATGAACCATATGGGTTAGAAGGTGTAGATATTCTTCTAGTTACTTTGAAAAAAATAAATGGTTATAGTTAAGAGTAAGGTCGTGCAGTAAATGTTCGAGTAGATAAGCATAATTAGTTATTAATGTTGTTATACATTCGGTCTGTGTGAGAAATGTTCAAAAAATGTATATATTCTTATTGTATCCTAACTGAAGAATGATATTTTTGGGCACTAAGAGCTGTATGGGTAAACGCCTTTTGATAACAAAAGGACAAATAGCTATAGAATAAGCTTCGAATATTCCATTTCTGAGGACCGTAGGTTTTCAAATTAACGTGTGTTGTTTCATTCTCAGCCGGTCGATGTGCATGCAAGAGACACCTGGCTGAACATTTGGAAGGCGAGTTGAATTATTGAACATGTGCAAGGCAGTAGCTTGCATAAAAATGAATCGACCAGAATCGACCAGAATTAGCAAGGAAAGCAGTGGGCGGACTTCTCCTCGACAGAGTCCCAGACACAGTACAAAATCTATCATCTACGCTTGTCAAGCTCGACCTTTCTAATAGTTACTTAGAGGTATGATGTTTTCAAGAATGTTCCTTATTTGTATACCCGGGACGAATCTTTCTGCAGAGATTGATGAAGATTTAATTGTATATTGCAGAGCTTGCCTGAATCCCCGATTGAAGAAGCCAAAAAGCAAATACTTAATAATAACCAAACCAATTTACTTGTTTACCTGCATGCATTACACGTGGCCGCCCGGAGAACTGGTGAAGAGCGCTATAGCCCGCCTGCTGCTGGTTAATCGAGCCTTTGCCTCCCAGATGGAAATTAATTAGGCTTGCTGTGGCTCATCGTCTCCCTGTTGTACCTGTTGGGGAAGAAAATGAGCGTTTTGGGTGCTGTATCACATGCTTAAAGGAGAGGGTCTCTTTTTCTAATTTGTTTCCTCTGTTGTTATGGCGATCGTTTTTTCAGAACGGAGTAGTTTAGATTGGGAATGCGACATGTCCGAGGAAGAAGATCTTATAATCAGAATGTACAAACTTATCGGCAACAAGTACTGCCCTCTGGACTACGAAAGCATTGAATACTTCTCGCTTGCTTCCTCTGCGTAATTTCACTGCATTGCTCGAGCTTCAAACATGCAGGTAGGGTGCCCAAAATCCCCTTTTTCCCCTTATCTTACTGTTGCGGATCGTTTATCATTTGAATTGTGATCGATATTTGGGTATTGATTCGGCTAATCCCTTTAGCTGGGTATTGATTTGCACTGGCATATTGATTTGGGTTTTTATCTAAACTGATACATTTATCCTGGTATTGATTTGCACTGATAAATTGATTTGGGTATTCGGTTTCTTTGCTGTGTTAAAATGCGTGTTGGATTCCTTTGAGGAAATATATTGTAAGTGACCTCCTTCCACACTGGAGGTGTGTGGGGACTTAAGGAAAGCATAGGGGCGATGAAGTAAACATTTGATATTGTTTTTAGTAATTTTCTGTGTTGGAGGGTATGCAAATTCAGATTCTCATGCATGGTAATAATATATCATTGCTGAATCTTAGTATCTACTATGTACAATCATACATGAATTGGATTCCCAGTTAACATTGACGGCTACGAAACCAATTTGGATAAATTGAATGCATGGAGCTCCCATTTTGTAACGAAATTGCTCAGACATTTTACGATATGCTTAAAGTTTGCTTGATTGTTTACGAAATCTGCTTAATGGCTAATGCATACTCAAGTTAAACATCTTGAAATAGATTTATTTTAATCATTTTAAAATACTTCAGTAATATATATTTGCCTCATTTCTTTATCGATTAAGCTGCGTTCAGACTACAGGCAGGCGTGATTATTTGCTTTAAATGTTCGTCATGGATTACCAGACTACAGTGAAGCAAGACAGACAGAACTTTGAGATTTAATGTTATTTATATTCTTTGTGAATTTTCTGCACAACCCGTCTGAAATCTTTCACTCAGAAACTCTGCATTTGCTTGAACCTGGGACAAAGAATAACGATTGTCTCTTGTTACGTTAGAATGCCAGTTGTGAAGATACCTCAGATTTGAAATAAAGAACTGGGCTTCGCTTGGACCTGCTTGGACCTGCTATGTTGGAGCTGGCAAGATCAGGCGCTGAGGCGCCTGAATCTCCTGCTACTGACTGGCTATCAACGCCTGCATCCGAGACTGCTATGTCCTGGTGATCAAAATCCGAGACTGCTATGTCCTGGTGATCAAAACCTGATTGGGGCGTATGTGATGCTGCAAGGTAAAACAACAGTTATTTCTCTCAGAAAATTTGGGTGAGTTATATTTTGTGCTCTCTTCTGATTTTGATGTAAAAACAGTAGATCTGAAATTCTTTACCGAATCACCGAACATAGCTTTTTACCTTTGGATGTGTCTGTCTCAGACTGAGGAGCTGAGGAGCTGCCGGCCGAGACTGAGGAGCTGCCGGCCGAGACTGACGAGCTGCCGTGAGGAGCTGCCCTTCCGCTTCCATTCCATCGAAACTGCGGGTTGATCAACTTGCAGGTCGGCTCTTATGAAGATGCCATCACCGCCCCTATGCTCGACAGCACATATCCAGCTGCCAACTTCAACGATGGGCACTTCAACATGCATGTAGACTTGGAAACTTAGAAAGTTCGCTGATATATCACGCTAACATTTAATGTTAGCGAATTAATGCTAATGCAATGCTAGTATTAGTTTACATGTTCAGAAAATTGATTCAATGCATATCTTAAATCAAGATTTATCCTAACTTTGCCCAGATCGTCGCCTCGATATGAGGCCAAATAAGATGAACATGGCTGTCATTGCTTAAAAAGCACTGGGAAACATAAAATATGCAATAATATAACGCGGAACTTTGGTTTAACGCAAAAGAGGAAAAAGAATTTTGTTGGTTGGCGGGCCAAACTAATGCCCACCGACCAAAACTGATTACTATAGTCCCTGCCAGGCCCGGAGGGCAGGGACTAATAAAGTGTGAACTTAGCCATGACGAAATGCAGAGGATTAAGTGGGATTAAGTCCCGGTTGCCGTGACGAAATGCAGAGGATTAAGTGATATTTTCATATATCAATTCGACGTGAAATATATGAAGTGTGTATCAGTCACCAAACTTAAGGAAATAAAACTTCTAGAGTATTTGAATGGTATAAAAATTACCGATCAAACTTATGAAATCAAACTACTGAAATATATAACTTTTTTATTAATAATCTAGTAACTCTTTCTTTTAAAATATACATCAAATAATCTAAATAGATTAAGCATGTTTTAAATATTATTATATATGACAACTAAAGAACACTCCATATTTAAAAACAATATTCACAAAAACTAAAGAAATATGTACTAAATATGATCAAATATGAGTAATATTCACAAAAACTAAAGAAATATGTACTAAATATGATCAAATATGAGTATACAATTAATTGTTGTTTCAAATTTCTTAGAAAATTTGGACCAAAAACTGATTTTAGAAGCCAAAAATGTTAAATATATATACAAATGCAACTAAATGCCATGAAAGAAACAAGGTAATAAAAATGTTTGGTTTGAACTCTTTTGATAAGATCATCTCAATCAAAGCTCTGTAAAAAAGTGCACTAATTAACAATGAAATTAATTGTAACATCCCAATAACATCATGGAAAAATGAAAGAAATCTTTTTACAGAATTTTTTAAAACATTTTTATTTTAAAAGTAATTATTTAAATTTATATGATTTTTGTTTTTAATTTGATAAAGTTAATAAATTTAGAAATATATAAAAATTTCATGTAAATGTGAAAATTTTAAAAACTATATTTTTTTAATATTTAATATTTATATTTATATAGAAAAATGATTTGAAGTTAGGTTTTCTAATTTAACGAAGTTATTATATTTTATGATATTCTCTTAAATATATATGATTTTTATTAATTTAAATAAGTTAAAATATTTTATTTATATTATTGTTTTATTTTATATAATAAATATTTAATGATATATATAATTAAGTAAAGTCTTTTAGTGGAATCACATAAGAAAATTTTGGCCTACTCTTTCGAACAAAAAGTGTGGTTCATTATCACGACTTTATGAAGAGACAGACCATAGCAAAGCTTCAATAGGAGCAATGTAGAGAAATTATGTTTCTACATTGCTCTCTATTGAAGCCTTTGCCATGGTCTGCCTCTTCATCTGGTCCTGATGAGGAACCACACTTGTTCTTTGTCATGGTGTAACACACACAGAAATCTACCATATAATAATTTTTTATTTTTTATTAATGATAATTACTACTCCTCCTATATACATATAATAATTTTTTTATTTTTTATTAATAATAATTACCACTCCTATATACAAACAATGCACACACATTATAGGATTACAACAATTCTACAAAACTTAATGTCTGGGATCAAACTTAATCAATTGTGCATGTAATTAATTATCCTAAGCACTCGACATTAACGTTATGGTTCGGGTTCCCTCTCTTTTAGCTTTACACACGGATGCATTTATGCTATACGTACTGTTGTTTTACTCCGCTCAGCTGCTCTGCAGTCCTAACACTGCCAGTTGCCCGGTCCGGGTTCTTTCGTCTGCCAGGTGGTGCTCATCCGCACTCGGAGAATGGGAACAAATCCCGGAGCTCGTCCTCGCGCCTGCAGTAGAGGTTATAGTCTCAAAACTCTGGTTCTACGCATGGATTATCGACCAGAGCTTGATTCCGCCTCTTCATTCTGCAACTTCAAAACAAAACGGGAGGCCTACCGGTGTCTGGTCTTCGTTTCTACCGTTTGGCATAGTTGTAGGCGTGCTCAGAACCTCCATTGAATTCCACAGGACACGGGAACTGGCCTCTTCAACACCCAACTCGCTACCTTTGATGGAAAGCATATTCTTTATTGTAGAGGTTATTTATATTGTCTCCCGATTCTTACGCTTTTTGTTCTGCCTCTTTTATTTGTTCTTTTATCCACAACTGACAGTAACTCTGGTCCATTTACGTAGGTGAAGGCGCATTACCCCTTTCAGGTTCCTCTCTGGTATCGGCAGATGGAAAACTCTCCCCGAGCTGCCACAGTTGAGGCTTACTTCCTTATTTAGTTAGTTTGACTTAAAAAAAAAAGTTTTCCTATTGATTAGCATTGAGACTCTTTCTACTCAACTTGCAGGTTGCAGAGGTCCGAGGTGATGGGGTTTTCCCTCGAGCTTCTATGCTCCTGCCGCGAGCCGCAGAACGAACCCTTCAGATCAAGAAGCACGGCATGGAAATCTAGCGACATACCAGCTTGAGGTTTCCTTCTCCAGTTTTCGAGTTAGACTTCGACTAAATAGGAGATAATTGTAGGAAGTGTTCCCACAGATAATGTAATGCTTGAACGATTTTCCTCTGGTTGGCATCCTCATGATCAATGCAGAGGTTTTGGCGAGGTTTAATTATGACTTGGACTGGCTCTAAAGAATTCTTCCTTCTTTGATATCTTTTCTGTGAAGGAAATGTTATATTCTCTCTTAATATATAAATGCTCATCTTTATTTATTTGAATGCGGAATTGTCCATGATGTGTTTTCAGTGTTGACTATTGAACGAGAATTTTACAGTCTTTTTACAATGCTCTACTTACAGTTCTAGAGTTGGTTGAGGCTCTTTGAAATTAAATCTTCAAGTTAGAATAATTAATTTATTAGCCTTCAACAAAAAAACAATTTCTTGGGTGTCCCCTTTGGGACTGGCTAAGGAATAAATCTACTAGGGTTAGAAGTTCATGCGTAAAGATGATTGTTTGAACTGGGCATCTGTTGCTCTTTTACTTTTAGCGCCCACCATCCCTAATCAGGGTGTTGTCTTGATAGAAAAGTTGGGCCTATGACCAACTATTTAGACCTATGCTACACAGGAATAACTTACCCTTTTAGCATTAACTTGAAACTTCATTAACCGAACTGTATCAGTAGCTATCGCAGTTTGTTTAACCGTTTCCGTTTTCTTCTTAAGTGTATCTGTGATGGTCTTTCTATCTGAATCAGGGCCTTGCTCTCCTCACGGGTTCCTTGTTTTAATTACAGGCCTTGGGCCTCCAAATCCCTTAAAACCTTAATGCAAGTTTCCACCGTGTAGAGAATGTCTAGTTTAAGCTAGATCATAATAAGAGTGACTTAAACCGTATATTTCTTACTGCATTCATACCTACAGGCCAGCCATGCCTTAAAGTCTATTCTAAAGTCATTGTAGCAGGTAGAGCTATCTTCTCATTTGGTCAAATTCTACCTCGCGGTTATTTCATAATACATTGACTTGCATGGTAATTTGTTCTATATATATTGTAAAACAGAGTAAGGTTTGCATTACTTATTTGATTCAAAACCATTTCACAGTTAACTCATAACAGTTGTTTCACAACAGAATATACTTGTGTGATAATTAGTTCATAAATATTGTAAAATAAAATAAAGTTTGCATCACTTATTTGATTCAAGTCTACTTCACAGCTAATTCATAACAATTGTTCATAACAGAATATACCTGCATGATAATTAATTCTATAGATATTGTAAATATATAAAGTTTACATTACTAAAATGATTCAAAACTACTCCACAACTAATTCATAACCATTGTTTCATAACAAAATATACCTACATGGTAATCTAGACATTGTTTAACAAAGTAAGGATATATTACTTATCTGATGATGAAGAATTCCATTTCCTACAAATGGAACCTCCCTCTCCACCCTAACAATGAGAAATTGGTAATTACGTCCAATGTTCTCCCTCGAGCTCCTTAATCTCTTCCAACATCTCTTCTAACAGATTCTTAAGGCAACAATTTAATGGTCTCCACCTCAGGACCCCAAGTCTAGTCGATGGTCTCCACCTCAGGACCCCAAGTCTAGTCGATGGGGTCTGGTCGATGGCTCATTCCCTTCTCTAGGAAAGATAAGCTCTAGATTTTCATACTGAACTCCGGTTCAGCTCGACGAAAACTCCCCACACTATTTTTTTCCAACCCCTTTTCCCTTTTCTCCTCTCCCTTTAGAGAACAGTTAAGTTCTTAAGGCAACAATTTAATGGTCTCCACCTCAGGACCCCAAGTCTAGTCGATGGCTCATTCCCTTCTTTAGGAAAGCTAAGCTCTAGAGTTTCCTACTCAACTCCGGTTCAGCCCGAGGAAAACTCCCCACACTCTTTTTTTCCAACCCCTTTTCCCTTTGCTCCTCTCCCTAAGTCTAGTCGATGGCTCATTCCCTTCTCTAGGAAAGCTAAGCTCTAGAGTTTCCTAGTGAACTTCGGTTCAACTCGAGGAAAACTCCCCACACTCTTTTTTTCCAACCCCTTTTCCCTTTGCTCCTCTCCCTTTAGAGAACAGTTAAGGGGGTAACTGCTTTAATTGAAAACTATTTTGTGAAATTGAGAGTTACTGAGGTTTATCTGTAAGTTCTCCACTTGGCTCATTCCCTTCTCTAGGAAAGCTAAGCTCTAGAGTTTCCTAGTGAACTTCAGTTCAACTCAAGGAGAACTCCCCACACTCTTTTTTTCCAACCCCTTTTCCCTTTGCTCCTCTCCCTTTAGAGAACAGTTAAGGGGGTAACTGCTTTAATTGAAAACTGTTTTGTGAAATTGAGAGTTACTGAGGTTTATCTGTAAGTTCTCCACTCTTTCATCTATCCGTATAGTTTTTTTTGTTCTATGAACAATTTAACTACTAATTGTTATTAATCATAACATACTAATTGATTCACTAGTTCACAGATTGGTAAATAGTAAAAACAAAATGTTAAAATTAATTCCTTAGTCTGGGAATGTAACACATGGCTTACCTCTTCATCTCGTCCTTGTGATGAACCACACTTGTTGGTTCCAAATGCATAGGACAAAAATTACTCTTATGTGATTTCTACCAAAAGTTCATTATGGATTATAGAATCTGGAACACAGAGATATATCTAATGATACTTTTTATTACAAAAACTTTATTTAAAAAAATTAAAATAACATATTATTTTTTTATTTTTATTTTTATTTTTATTTTTTTTCTGGGCAAAGACTAAACTATTTATATTAAAGAAAATGAAAAAATATTTACAAGAGGTTTTAACCTCTGAGAGTGAGTGAGCAACTCTCTTTCAAAACTGTTCACAAAAAAGCCTGTTCTGCTGATCGTAAGGAACATGAGACAAAAGCTATCAGCAGTAATACACTTCAAAGCAGAGGATAAAGTTATTACAGGCTTGGAATTCTACAAAAATGCAAGACATGGTCAAAAATTCAGAGCTTATATGCTTGCTTGTCTGGAAATGTCGCCAGCCTCGGTACGCTGCGCCGTGGTTGCCGAACAGATGTAGCCAATCCAAAATGCCAAATTCAAAACACGCATAAACAGAACAGAACATATATATTACCCCCAGACCAGGAGCCGAAGACCTTACCTGCAGAACGGCGATGACTACTTGAGATTTTTGGAACATTTCTCGGTTTCCTTGTCCGGATCTCGTTCCCAAGTAACCTCCATCCCTGCCAGGATACCTTCAGGTCTTAGGATTCCTGGCGGCAGTTTGAGGTAAAGGATATTAGCAAAGGAGTTATCAGGCTCCTTGTCCAAGGCTTGCTTCTGGGGTGAAGCCTTCTTGGTGACGTCCATTGCTTGTGGAACCTCAGTAGTTTGCTGAGCAATGTTCATGGTGTCCTTGTCCTTCATGCTTCCCATCTCCTTTAGCACCTCTTCCTGCTCCTTAAAGTGTGCAAAAGTGTTGTCTTCTTCAAGCCTGCTCTGAGATGAAGGAATGTAGGAGCTATCTTCCATTCCCCTCCTCTGTGAAGAGTTGTCCGAGGTAGAAGGCGTTTGTTCCTCGGTTTCCTCCTTCCAGCTTCCCTCCTCCTCTTCTTCTTCAGAGAAAATAACTGTAACAAGCGCTGAGACAATGGGTTTGTTGGTCCTGCGTCTGAATTTGAATTTCGCCGACTGCACAATGTTGCTGATGGCGTATCCTGAGTCTTCCAACCCAATTGAAGGTGGCGAAGCACAAGCAAGGGGAGAAATGCGTCGTGGGCTTTGACTGCCCCTGCCTCCAGAGCTTCCCCTCTGCCCATAGTTGCGACCACGTCAAGGAGTAGCGCGCAGACGAGGAGCCATGGGATGCGAATGGTGCTCTGTCGCCACCTGAAGATTAAACAAAGCCGCAATTGCTTCTTTGTCCACCTCTGAAATGAGAAGTTTGAAATCGTTTACCGGAGAGGTCCCGCTTCCGCGTTGCAGTACCACTATAGGACGAGACCTTTGTTTATTCCTTACTGCAACCTCCCGAGAATGCCATGAGCCAGACTTCGACCCTGTATAGAGCTAAACCTTGAGGGATGGCTTGCTACCACCTATGCCTCCCTCCTTCCACCTCAGAACCCCAATTCCCCTCCTATGCACACAAACAGTCCGCATCTAAAGTCCTGGCAGCCATTCTGTAAATTCCCTCGAAGTTTCCTTGGGACAGAAGCCTAATTAAA
This sequence comes from Pinus taeda, assembly GCA_000404065.3. NCBI lineage: Eukaryota > Viridiplantae > Streptophyta > Pinopsida > Pinales > Pinaceae > Pinus > Pinus taeda. The sequence goes on along the minus strand of APFE030038994.1, from coordinate 31,937 downwards.
TAGCATTGAATGCTATTCAATACCACCCTTTGGAACACCATATCAAACCGCCTGTGCATCGGCCCGCTGTCCTTTACGCGTGGCTGGCACATGGCTCCCTTTAATGCATGTTGACACCCGCATCCAGGTAAAATAACATATTATTTTAAAAATACAAAAAATAAATTATTTATAAAATTTACTTTTTTAGATGTTATAGTATCAAATTTTATTGACCACTTGGATTTAAGGGAAGGGAACACCCGACTGAATTGCAACGTAGCATACATCAACGCAAAGAGAATCTGATAATGCACAAGAGACAACTGGAAAAGAGGGAGTGTATTCGACAACTAGAGGATGAAGTAGATGCGACAACAAATTGAGTAGATAAAGCTCAAAGTGGGTGAGAGAAACAAATAAAATGATATATATATGTGTGTGTGTGTGTGTGTGTGTGTGTGTGTGTTATTTTGTTTATAATGATGTTTGATTAAAAAATGGTGTATAATTTAAATGGTGGAAACAATATATTTAATGGGTTAAAATTATATTTGAGAAAGACCATTACCAAATCATAATATATCTTAGTTATGGTATATTTTTATGAAATTGATTTTTGGACCCATGGTTTTGTGCATTGTTTTTGCACATGGTTTTGGGCGCGATGGTTTTCGGTCCATGGTATTCGATGCTTTGGCATGTGTATATGTATTGTAACATTGAAAGGAAAATAATGAAAAATCAATCTGGTAGTCCCGGTTTTGGATCTCGCCTTTGTTTATTCTCTGTTTTAAAATTTTTATGTAGCTAATTTCGATATGGAGTTAAAACCTACACATCAATCCTACAAAAAGACAAATATATGTTGCCACTTTTTACCCACAGAACTACATTTAAGACCCAAACCTTCTGAAAAGTATCCCAAAGGATCTCATACTGGGAAATTGTGTCTATTTTTTTCAAAGCAATCTATTTCCTTTAGGAAGAAAGGATCATCACAAGAGCTCATAGGTATGTTTGGTAAGAAATGGTGGCTCCTATTTGTTCAATTCACCATTATCATTAAACAACCATATTAAACCATGGTTAGTTTTTCCCCTTACATTTGTTGGTCCACTCTAGTCAAAGCCCCATCATTCAAGGTGGTTCTTAGCTGGTTATGTTGAAGTGGCTTGAAGCCTTTGGTACTACCATGATATCTTTAATCATTATTTCATGGTAAGATGACCATGCACATTGAAAGGAAGTGGCTTGAATCCTTTGGTACTACCATGATATCTTTAATCAGATCTCATGGTAAGATGACCGTGCACATTGAAAGGATTTTCATTTGTATAGAAAACATCATAAATAACATCTTCCAGATATTCAAATAGTTGAATCTTATACAAGTCCATCACAAAATGGAATATTTTCACATAATTTTTTAAATTTTCTTACTACCACCTGTGTAGGTTTTAACCCTGTATAGAAATTAGTTACATATGAATTCTAAAACACAGAAAATAAACAATAGCGAGAGCATAACACATAAAACACATATACACAGAGATTTTCCCCTGGATTCCAAAACCGGGACTACCAGCTTGATTTTCATTATGTTCCTTTCAATGTTACAATACATATTTATACATGCCGAAGCATCCAATACCATGGACCGAAAAGTCATCACGTCCAAAACCATGGACTGAAAACCATCGCGTCTAGAAAACATGTGTGAAAATCATGCACTAAACCATAAGTGGGTTTGCCCAACTTAACATAGGTTCCAAAACCAAAATTTTCTGGGGCGCTGCCCTGGACCCCATAAAGTGGGGGTACGGGTACGCCTCAAACCCCTTGTGACCCCCCCGTTACACAATCGACGCAACGAAGGGGGGGTTCCGCCCCCCCCCTTTAACCCCCCAGTTAACTACATGGGTAGTCGTGGAAAGAATATAACACAACCCAACATTATCCCACTTGTTGTTTTCTTTCCACAAGGGGCCACACGAGAGCTTAGTCATTTTTCCAGCTTTGAAATGCCCATTGTCTCTCTACACCAAGAGAACTTCTCAGAGCTCACAGATTTTTTCAATGCATCTGCAGTATTCTTTAAGGTGTCCACCTTTACCAGCAACACCTTTTTGCCTTCTATCATATCTCTCACAAAGTGATACTGAACATCAATGTGCTTTGTCTTTGAATGATATGTAGGGTCTTTGCCAAGAAAATTGCACTTTGATTGTCACAGTCTATCCTTATAGCTCTCTGTACTAACCCCATATTTGAACACAATCTCTGCAACCAAACTACTTCCTTACTTGCATGAGTGGCTAACATGAATTTTGCCTCTGTAGTTGATAGTGCCACTACAGATTGTTTCTTACTCATCCAACTGACTACACCTCCAAATAGGTTAAACACATACCCACTTGTAGATCTTCTATAATCCATATCTCCAACCCAGTCTGCATCAACAAAGCCACGAATATCCAACACTCTGTCCAATCCTAGTCTTCCTTGGTAGCACAAACCATAATTACTAGTGCCATGAAAATACCTGGAAACCCGCTTCACTGCTGTCGAATGCTCCTTTCCTGGTTTTGACATAAACCTGCTCAATAATCCCACTGCATGTGTAATGTCTGGTCTAGTACAGACCATTACATATATTAGGCTACCAACTGCACTTGCATATGGAACACGGGACATGTCCTTTTCCATTTCTTGTGTCTTGGGACACTGTTCAGCAGATAGCCTCACACCTACAGGAATAGGAACCTTCACCGATTTACTATCTTGCATATTAAACCTTTGCAGTATTGTCTTGATATATTTCCTCTGGTTTAACCAGAGCTTCCTCTTTGCCCGATCTCTTTTAATTTCCATGCCCAAAATATGTTTTGTGGCACCAAGATCTTTCATGTCGAATTTAGAGGACAATTGGGTCTTCAAATCTTGGATAATTTCTTTGTCATTTCCAACTAGCAACATATCATCAACATACAAGACTAGATAAATAACAGGGTCACCAATTAATTTAAAATACAAACAGTGATCTGCTTTGCTTCTGGTGAAGCCAATTCCCTGTATAAATGTATCAAATTTCCGATACCACATCCTTGATGACTGTTTTAACCCATACAGAGAACTTTTTCACTTGCATACCAGTTCTTTCTTACCCTTCACCACAAAATTTTTAGGTTGTTTCATGTAGATATCCTCTTCCAGATCCCTGTGAAGAAAAGTTGTCTTCACATCCATCTTTTCTATCTCAAAATCAAAAGCAACAGCAACAGATAACAATAATCTAATAGAAGTTACATTGGTAACATGGGAAAAGTATCACCAAAATCAATTCCCGACACTTGGGAATAACCTTTTGCTACCAACCGAGTTTTGTATTTCTCAACGTTTCCTTTTGCATTTGTCTTCTTCTTGAACACCCATTTGCTGCCAATGGGTTCCCTTCCAGCCGACAACTCCACCAGATCACAAGCCTCATTTTTGTGCAAAGATGTCATTTCATCAACCATAGCTTCTTTCCAGAGTTTTCCATCCTTTGAATCCACTGCTTCCTTCATAGTTCTGGGATTATTATCAGTAATAGATAAAGAAAAATTTGAACAGAAAGCAGATCGACTATACCTTTCTCGCTACCTTCTTTCTCGAACTGATCTTCTCACACCCGGAGTTTGTGGCTCTTCATCTTCTGATTCCTCCTCTGTTGTAGAGTCTGATTCTTCCTCCTCTAGCTCAAACTCTATCTTCTCAGGTTCCTTTGGTTGGAATTCATGTTTAATAACATATTTCACCTCTCTGAACACGACATCTCACCTGTACACAACCTTTCTTGTCACTGGGTTCCAAAGCTTATAAACCTTTAAACCATCCTTATACCCAATAAATATGTAATTTTCAGATTTACTATTCAACTTTGTTCTTTTCTCGTTTGGAACATGTACATATGCATCACATCAGAATACCCTCAAATGTGAAAGAGAGGGTTTCTTACCAGTCCGTACCTCTTGTGGAGTCTTCTCCTCCAATGCTGATGAAGGTGACCTGTTGACCAGGTAACATGCAATCTCCACCATCTCTGCCCAGAATTCCTGTCCTAACTCGGCACCATTGAGCATGCTTCTTGCCCTTTCCATCAATGTCTTGTTCATTCTTTCTGCAACTCCATTTTGCTGAGGTGTATATGAAGTAATCTTCTGTCGTGCTATACCACACTTCTTACAGAATTCTTCAAATTACTTACTGCAAAACTCTCCACCATTATCTATCTTCAACACCTTTATCTTCTTCTCTGTCTTATTTTCCACTAGAGCCTTAAATTCTTTAAACTTGTAAAAGACATCACATTTCTTCTTAAGGAAATATATCTATGTATTCCTTGAGAAGTTATCTATAAATGATACATAGTACACAAAATTACCGAGTGGTGGAACCTTCACAGGTCCAAACACATCCCTGTGCACAAGTTCTAATATCTGTGTCACCCTCTTACCACCAGAGGGGAAACTCCCCCAATTCTGCTTCCCATACACACAATTTTTACAGAAATAAAAATCCAGAGAGCTATTACTCATACCTTCTACCATACTTTTACCAAGAAGTATTCGAAGACCCTTCTCTCCAATATGTCCAAGCCTTTGATGCCATAGCATGGTCTTCTCTCTAGAGACCACTAGATTTTTTGTTTCACTTTCAGGAACTATAGAACTGTTGCGCCCATCAACAAACGTGCTACCTTGCAGCTTTTATAGAGTTCCAATCTGAACTCCCTGCATCAATACCAGTGCTCCCCGAACCATCTTGAAGGTATCATTCTCAAACACTATTTTTATTCCTGCATCATTCAACTTGCTTACAAAAATCAGATTTTTGGCCAATGCAGGAATATGCAGAGCACCGGGAAGTGTTCTAACCCTTCCACCTTGCAACTTCAACTTTACTTTTCCACGACCAATGATTCTAGCCTTCCTATCATCCCCTAAGAATACATCACCACCATTGTATTTCTCATAGTCACATAACCACCTTTTATTGGGAGTGAAGTGAAAGGGTGCACCTGAGTCAATCAACCATGTCTCATGATTTACATGTGTACTTGAAGAAGCCAAGTATACATCCCCACCTTCATTTGAGGTGGCTTTCGCCTCTGCAAAAGGAGCATCATCAGATCCCTTTCCTTTATCACGAGCTTTAGATTTACAGTTCCTTTTGTAGTGCCCTTCCTTTTTGCATTTCTAGCACACCACCTTTACAGGTTTCCTGGAGATTTAGATCTCCCTCTAGATTTAGAACTCCCACTCGATGACTTATTTTTGTTTCCGTTCTGGGACCGTCCTCGTACAGATAAGGCATCACCATTCTGGCTCTCCATATTTTTCTGTCTCATATCCTCCGTCAGCAAGGATGAGACTATTTCATCAAACTGCAAGGCAGTTGCATTGCTACCTATTGCAATAACCAGACTATTCCACAAATCTAGTAGAGAACACAACAAACTGATGCACTTATCTTCATCTGAAATTTTAATATCAACAGATGCTAACTGACTTACCAAAGTATTAACTGCATTCAGATGCTATGTCACCGAGTCTCCATCTTTCATCCGCAGGTTATACAACTTTTTCCGCAGGAACAGTTTATTCACTAGAGACTTAGATTGGTACAAAGTCGTTAACTTGTCCCACAAAACCTTCGCCATAGCTTCCTCTGATACATTCAGCAATACTGAATCTGAGACACACAACTTTTCTGGGGCGCTGCCCTGGACCCCATAAAGTGGGGTTATGGGTACGCCTCAAACCCCCTATGACCGCCACCTCCCCCCCCCCACAATCGACGCAACGAAGTGGGGGCTCTACCCCCCCTCTAACCCCTTGGTTAACTAAGTGGGCTATTCGTGGAAAGAATATAACACAACCCAACAACCTGTTCATCTAAATGTTGTGACTCGAATTTTTTATATTTCTAAATTCCATTCACTTATCCCTAAAGTCATAATTTTTGTATTGTTGAGTAAAAGGAAACCTTTCATTGTGCAACCTATGCATTTCCCAATTCTTGTCCTCTAGAATTTCCCAACATGTTTCTGATCTAAATCCCTTTTCAATATGAAAATGCGCTCTCACACTTGTATGTCTATCTTAAAAATCCTATTGAAAAGATAATAGCTATGAAAGTGGATGCCCTCACTACTCTTGCCTCTTTTGTTCACCAAGGTTACAAGTTTCATCAATGATGTCCTTGCATGCACAATTTTCACTGTTGAACTTTTAGTCGAAGCTGGTGTATTTGATTCTCAACACCCTATTGCCAAATTTCCTTCTCCTGTGAAATACTTTTCCAAACAACATTGTAAAAGTGCTCTTTGGTTTTTGCTTTGCTTCTCTCTTTTAAAAAATCAGGACTTCTCCCCTCTTTTGTAAGGTTGCTTCATTTCAGAAGTATTTTAACATGTTAGGGTTGGAAGGTACTTCTATGATTATTGTAGGATGTTTTCTTAAGTTCAAAAAAACTGTTGAAAACATGTAATAGTTTCAAGCACCCCAGATGTAGGTTTTAACCCCGTACAAAAATTACCTGCATACGAATTCTAAGAACAGAAAATAAAAAACACATATATATAGAGATTTTTCCCTCGATCCCAAAATTGGGACTACTAGCTTGATTTTTCGTTATGTTCCTTTCAATGTAACAATACATATATATACATTCTAAAGCATCCAATACAATGGACCGAAAACCATCGTGCCCAAAACCATGTGTGAAAACCATGCACAAAACCATAGGTAGGTTCACCCATTTAATATAGCGTCCAAAAACAATTCCCCCAAGGTGCTGCCTCGGACCTTGTAGAGGGCAGATAACCACCCCCCTCAAACCCCCTGTACAAGGGGGGATGCTGCTCCCTTGTGACCCCTGTTAGCTCTGCTATATAACATTGATTTTCTAAAGTTGGAGGCACACTTGGTTTGTGGTCATGCTCAAAGGAGGCTGATAATGGTTTCCCTCACCTTTTCCTTTACCTCGCTCATTTCCCTTTTATCTCCTTTACCCATGCTTTTGTTAAAAAATCACACAAAACTCTTTTTCTTAAGCCTCGGGCGTTAAAACTCGTGCCCATACGACCACGCGCCTCCATAAAATCTTCACTGTAACCCCAGCCATTGATCTCTGCCACCCCGATTTAACGACTCATGTCGTAGTAACTTACGTGACTGTTTCCTCGCCGTCCGATCATCTCCCCCGCGATCGGACGACAGTCGCTCTCTCTGCACCTTCAAGCCTAGCGCCGCTGGGATGATAAAACATGATGAAAAATGGTTTTGTCCTTTCCTTGTCGCCACGCGTCACACTTCGAGTGGTATCGCACGCCATTGTACCTTTATCGCCCAACCCTCAACGCTGGTGCGAGAAATACCACTTACTGCCCGTCCTCTGTCCCCGCCTGTTAACTCCCACGCGTCTCCTCCATCTGATAGCCATTAGATCTGTCTACCTGAGATCCAAGGACCCACGCCACCCCGCTCCCATATCTCTTGTGCCCTAAGCCAAGCAATCCCCGTCGTCTATCCCCTCAGTCTGACGGCCAGTCTCACTCCGCCATCCGACTATTCCACACACTATGCAGTTCTTGTACCTTAACTGTTCCATGCTCCCGAAAGGATGAAGGTGACCAGTTTTCAGTACCAAATGCATTTCCTCCTCAACAACTGCCTTCAACAGACAGTATGGCTGAGAAAGAAAAGGACAGAGCCCGAGCAGGTGAATGCATTAAATAGTTATGGAATTTCATCTTGCACGACACTCCACCTGCCCGAAAAGGACAGCAGAGCACATAAAAGGACCAGATTCACCCACCACAGCAAGTAATCGCACCAGAGACTCCATTAGGAGGTTAAAGCGGTTGGTGGTCAATTATGACCCCTCCATACCTAGAATGGCGGAGTGCCTTTAAATTGAAACTCTATATATACCCAGAAACAAGATGTAATCAGGGTTGATGGTTGTTGTTTTGATATAAGGTTCAACTTTTAGAGACTGTAACTACTTTGATACTTGCAGCATCTCGTCTTCATTTTCAGCTAATACAAGATTCTTTTGCTGTTATTACTCACTTTCCATTTACTTTCCTTTCTAAGCCGCGCTTGATATCCTGCATTTTTGAACTCTTGATGTTTAGAATTAGAGTAGCTATCATCCTACCTCTGTGTTAAAATCTTGTATGTATTAGTGAATGAGTTATTCAGGTTTTTTTTGACCTAGTGACAAAGAGCTATCATTCTACCTGTACATTAGGGAATTAAATTTGTAGACCTCTTTACTGGTTGCAACCGGCTATCACAAGGTCTTGTGCATCTGCTGGTGTGGTTAGTATTCGCCATACTCACCCAATCCTTAAATTGTGAGTAATTGGTGGTCTAAAGCCTTGTAGTCTAGGGGTCTTCATGCATGTCTGGAGTCAAGCAAAGTAGAAGTGGTTATCTGGCCTGAACAAGCATCATTCCTTCCATTCATCCATTTCCAACATTAAGTTGAGTTTTTAATGTTCCTGAGCATCTCCGAGCTACAATCTAGGAGAGTTTCTTGGGGTGATAACATTAATTGGCGCCGTTGCCAGGGAGAGGAGATTGAAGCTTAGCTTCCCTGGGAAAACGACACAGTTCCAACTTTGATGATAGACAAATCCTGAACACATCTTTGGTTGTAATCATCTATCTGGTGACTCTACTGGAGGATCAACCTAGTGGCGGCTCCACATTACAGTTCTGGCTCAGTTTGTGAAGCATACTCGGAGAAATCCTCAGAAATCACCAACTGACCCAGTGCCTGATGCTGAGAAGGTTGTTAAGCAGAAGAAAACATCACAGAAAGGACATCAGGATCAGGTAAGCCCAAGAAATCTTATGAATCTCTGCAAGAAAGACTTGTAGCTGAACATGTACAGTTTGAAGATATAGGGCCTAGAATTCTTAGTGGAGAGACACCCTTAGAGACTCATAAATATCCTTGTTCATTTAGTTCCCTTTTGTATCTCAGTCCAAAGAAAACCTCCCATACAGTCCATCATATTCCTTTGTCTCCGTCATCCATTTCATTGTTCCCTACCACTCAATCTACCAGTATCCTTCCACCTACCCCAGTCATGGTAGGCCAACAAGCTCCCCCAAAGATGGAAAGGATTATAGCTGCTAAGTATGAACCCTTGGTCTTACATGTTCCTTTGAATGCCATGCCTACAGGAGAATATCAGAAATATATGCCTAAGTTCACTGGTACAGAGGGAGTAACAGTTGAAGAACACCTTGAGTCTTTTTATAGTTATGCTGATAACCTAGACATCAGTGAAGATGATGTGTGGATGAGAGTGTTTGTTCAGAGTCTTGATAGAGAGGCTAGAAAGTGGTTCAGAGAATTGACCCCTAGGTCTATAGCAGACATTGAAGCCTTAATTGATGTATTTTTGAAGCATTTGGGGGATAAGAAGGACTTGCTATATTACCATACTGAGTTTGGTAACCTCAAGAGGGAAAATGGGGAATCACTGCGTGATTTTAATAAAATATTTTATCGTATGTATAGTAAGATACCAGCTGAAGTAAAGCCTACCCCCACCTATGCCAAACTCACCTATGCCAATGCTTTTAACTTTTATTTCTGCTTGCTATTGAGAGAAAGAAGATGTGCCATTCTAGCTGAAATGCAAGATGCAACCCTAGAGGTGGAATCTAATATTATGGTTGCAGAAAAGCGCAAAAGTCATGCTGATAGAAGGAAGCAAAGAGGTGAGGCTTCTTCTTCCTCTGCTTCATCTTCAGAACCTAAGTTGGACAAAATGACTAAAATGATAGAGTAATTGGCTGCTGAGATATCTAAGCTGAAGATTGAGCAGAGCTCTGGGAAGGCAAGGCTTCCGAGCACATTTGCTCCAAGAAACTCAAATCCATTCAGAAGAGCAAATGAACAATTGCAGATCATCCAGAGGGGTAAAGAAGCAAATGAAGAACGAAGGGTTAAGGCTCCTTTTCAAAACATGGTCATGGAGGAGGAGCATCTTGAAGAAGAGGATGAAATTCATTGTATGGAAGATAAAGGCAGTGCTGCCTTTTTGACATTGGCTGCCTATGAAGAATCATTGCTACGGGACCAAACCAGTCAAAGGTGAGACAGGGAGGCTGTTCTACAAACTGACGAGCAGCAAAGATACAACTTGAGGTCAAAAGCAAACAATGTCAAGGAGAATCCTGCCCAAAAAGCTTTTGTCCCAACCTAGCCATAGAACATCAGATAGAGAAGACCAGTAGATGATCCAATCATCCTCAAAGCCCCAGCTCAAGAGGTAAGAGGTCCTGACAAGTCCCCTTCCCCTTTTAGCTTTGAATCGGAAGTCCAGAAACTAAAAATACTTGTGCCTCTGATAGAACTTGCAAGGAGTGAAGTTTTTAGAAAGCCTATTCTTGATGCCCTTGAGCTGAAAGCCATACAAGCCCCCATGGACTATGTCAATTTGCAAGATGACAAGCCTACAGTTGTGCTTAGCCCAATGACTGAACCTGTTGATAATAGCTCCCCATCATTCTATGTCTCCTTGACCATTCAGGATAAAACCCTCCATAATTGCCTACTAGACACAGGGGCAAGCCACAATTTGATGCCCAAAGCTGTCATGGAAGAGTTAGGCCTTGATGTCACCAGATCATATCATGATTTATTCTCATTTGATTCAAAAAAGGTAAAATGCCTAGGATTAATCAAAGACCTAGCGATTACCCTAACTCAGTTGCCCATGAAGAGTATGATGATGGACATTGTGGTAGCAGATGTTCCTCCTAAGTTTGGCATGCTGCTATCCAAAGGGTGGATTAAGAGACTAGATGGGACATTGCAGAATGATTTATCTTATGCCACTGTCCTGTTTTTGGGGGAGAAAGCAGGAGATTTTACAGAGAAGCACAGCTGGCATACATCATCAGTGATGAGAAGAATCCTTCCAATCATCCTATCTACGCTGTGGACACTGATTTTAGAGCTTGTATTCTCCAAATTGAAGAATCCCATAAGGCCTTATTGCAGCTAAAGAAACTAGTGAATCAGGCCGAGGGAGAGCAAGGAAGTGAGGTTTGGGAGATGTTCTTTGATGGAGCATGTTCTAGGGAGACTGCAGGAGTAGGAGTGGTGTTGATATCTCCAAAACAAGAAAGCACACATCTCTCTTTTAAGCTAGTTTTTCAAGTCACCAACAATGTAGCAGAGTATGAGGCTCTGATATTGGGTATTAACGCAGCAAAAGTGAGAGGAGTCAGAAACATAGAGGTGTTTAGAGATGCTGATCTTATTATTCAGCAAGTAAACAGAATATTTCAAGCAAAGCACCCAAGGCTGAAAGCATATAAGGATGAGGCATGGAGACTTAAATGTTCATTTGATAGTTTTTGTGTCTCATACATCTCTAGAGTCAGAAATCAGCTTGCTGATTCCCTTGCTGTGTCTGCTAGCATGTTTATCCCTCCCATGCCTCCCAGACTAGTTTACAAAGTTCAATTGAAATACAAACCATCCTTTCCTGATAATGTCCAGCATTGGAAAGTTTTTGAGGATGATGATGAGGTAAACAGATTTCTACAAGTCATTGATGAGTTCTCCGAAATGCAAATTGACCAAGAGAATGAAACCTTGGAAGAAAGCCCCCAATCCCAGCTTAGAAACCAAATTGACAGAGATAACATTGTCCAATTGCCCAACAATCATATACCTAAGGGTTTAGTTCCTTTAGAAAAATTGTTTGACTAGAATGATGTGCCTTATAAGGCTGCCCAAAAAGAAGACCAATCTGCAGTCTGTAAGCATAATATAGGGAGTCTAGAACACCCAAGATATATAAATCTGTCCACCCATTTATCTGCTGCCCAAAGTTTTGAGTACTGCAATTTAATGAAACAATTTACTGATGTCTTTGCCTGGGAATATAGTGACCTAAAAACATATCATAAAAAGATCATCCAGCATAAAATCCCCTTGGAGAAAGACACCATGCCTTTCAAGCAAAAGCTAAGACCAATAAATCCTTTACTCCTTCCTCTGATTGAAAAAGAAATTAAGAAAATATTGGCTGCCAAAATCATAGTCCCCCTCAGATATTCAAAATGGGTAGCTAATTTTGAGGTAGTGAGGAAGAAAAATAGAGAAATCAGGCTCTGTGTTGATTTTAGAAAATTAAGCAAATGCTCTAAGAAAGGCAATTACCCTCTACCAAAGATGGAGCATTTGCTGCAAAAGGTCTCAGATCCAAAGTGATGACTTTCTTGGATGGATTTTCAGGGTATAACCAGATTGTTGTACATCTAGATGACCAAGAGAAGACTGCATTCACCACTCCTTGGGGCACTTTCATGTATTTCAAGATGCCTTTTGGGCTGATGAATGCTGGAGCTACCTTTCAGAGAGCTACGGATATAGCATTCGTGGGAGAGAATGATAAATTTGTCCTTATCTACCTAGTTGATATAACAATATGCTCCAGCAGCCATCATGACCATTTGCAAGATTTGAAGAAAGTGTTCCTGAAGTGCAGAAGGTTTGGGATTTCAATCAATCCTACAAAGTCACAGTTTTCTTTAGAAGAAGGCAAGCTGTTAGGACATGTTGTTTCTGCTGCAGGTGTCCAGATTGACCCAGAAAGAGTAAGAGCAATACAAACCTTGTCTATCGTGAGATCAAAGAAGGAAATCCAGTCCTTTCTGGGCAAAATAAATTTTGTGAGGAGGTTTATCCCAAATTTTGCAAAACTTGTAAAGCATATTACCTCCATGTTGAAAAAGGGGTCAGAGATCAAATGGACTGATACAGCAAGCAGATCCTTTGAGTCCATTAAGAAAGCTATTATGGAAGCTCCTATTTTAAGCAGTCCAGATTACAGCAAGGAGTTCCATATATTTTCTTTTGCCTCTGATGACACCCTTGCAGCAGTTTTATTGCAAGCAGATGGGGAAGGATCAGAGTGTCTAGTGGCATTTTTCAGCAAAACCTTAAGAGATGCTGAGCTAAAGTATGATATCATTGAAAAACAAGCATATGCTCTTATCAAATCTTTGAAAGCTTTCAAGATTTACATTCTGCATTCCAAGATAATTGTCTATGTGCCCTCTGCTTCAATAAAGGATGTCCCTAACATAGCCTGATGTTGATGGAAGAAGGGCTAAATGGATTGCAAAGCTGATTGAATTTAACATAGAATTGAAGACCACCAAGCTTGTCAGAGGACAGGGCCTTGCCAGATTAATGGTTGAGGAAAATTGTAGAATGTTGGACATAAATCTCATAAGCACAATTGCATAGAATGGTCAAACAGAAGAGGAAATAGCTGAACAAGGGAAAAATTAGGCATTGGCAGAAAATATAGCTTCTTGTAATTGGTGCTCTGCAATAGCTCAATTCTTACTGAAGCTAGAAGTTCCTCTAGGCCTTAGTTCAATCCAAGCCAGAACTATTAAGCTCAGGGTAGCCAGATACTACATCCATGAAAATCTACTCCACTGGAGGGACCCTTCTGGAATTCTTTTGAGGTGTCTAGACAAAGAACAATCCATGGCACTGATGCAGCAGTTTCATTCCAGCGTATGTGGAGGAAATCATTATTGGAAAACTACTACCCACAAGATCCTCAGCACTGGGTACTATTGGCCCACCTTATTTTCTAATGTTTTTTCATTTGTTAAATCTTGTGACAGGTGTCAAAGATTTGAAGGGAAGCAGCAATTGAAGTCTCTGCCCTTAAAACCCATACATGGTAGCAGCCCTTTCCGGCAGTGGGGCTTAGATTTCATTGGAGAAATCAATCCACATTCTAGTGGGCAGCACAAATGGATCCTAGTAGCCACAAATTACTTCACCAAGTGGATTGAAGCAATTCCTACTAGAAAAGGTTGATCATGATGTGGTGATGAGGTTCTTGGTAGAGAATGTCTTCACCAGATTTGGTTGTCCACATAAATTAGTCACAAATAATGCAGCAGCCTTCAAGGAAAAAGAGTTGGTGGACATGTGCAACTCAATGGGCATTAAGCTGGTTCATTCCACCTCATACTACCCTCAAGGCAATGGTCTAGCAGAATCTTCCAACAAAAGCCTGATAAGGATAATCAAAAAGCTGCTAGAAGACAACAAAAAGAATTGAGACTCTAAACTCAAGTATGCATTGTGCGCTGACAGAGTAACCACCAAGAAATGCACAAGGAATTCTCCATTCAAGTTGGTATATGGCACTAAAGTTGTATTCCCAATTCAGTTAACCCTCCCTGTGGCAAAGTTCTTGCAAGAAGAGCAGAATGAGCAAGAAGACATGGCAAAAAGGATCACTGATCTAGCTGAGGTACATCAAATCAGAGAACAGCTAGTTGAAAGGTCTGCAGCACATCAGAAGAGAATTAAAGAAGCTTTTGATAGAAGAACAAAAACAGATAGCTTTCAGGTTGGAGATTTGGTCCTTAAGTGGGATACACTGAAAGAGAGGAAAGACAACCATGGAAAGTTTGACACTTTATGGATAGGGCCTTTTGTCATTTCTCAGATCCAAGGGAACAATACTTTCATACTTCAAAGTGTTGAAGGGGAGACAGTTTTTGATGGCCCAGTTAATGGCCGATTTTTGAAAACTTATGCTGTTTGAGGTCTTCAGGCCTTAAGTTGGTAAATATGTTAGTTTGTCAGTATTAGTGTAGACTCAGTTAGACTCCATGCCCAATGGAACACTAGGGAATTTTGCTAATTTGGTTTTCACAGAGAAAGCAATGATCTGCAGTTCTTGAGACCTCACAGGGAGGATCTCATCCCCAGAAGGAGCCAGTGTTAGCTCTGCTATATAACATTGATTTTATAAAGTTGGAGGCACACGTGGTCTGTGGTCATGCTCAAAGGAGGCTAATAAAGGTTTCCCTCACCTTTTCCTTTACCTCGCTCATTTCCCTTTTATCTCCTTTACCCATGCTTTTGTTAAAAAATCACACAAAACTCTTTTTCTTAAGCCCCAGGCGTTAAAACCTGCGCTCATACAACCACGCGCCTCCATAAAATATTCAACGTAACCCCAACCATTGATCTCCGCCACCCCGATCTAACAGCTCCCGTCACAGTAACGTACGCGACCGTTTCCTTGCCGTTCGATCATCTTTGCCGCAATCGGATGGCAGTCGCTCTCCCCGCACCTTCAAGCCACTAGGATGATAACACGCAATGAAAAGTGGTTTTGTCCTTTCCCCGCCGCCACACGTCACACTCTGAGTGGTATCGCACGCCATTGTACCTTTACCACCCAATCCTCAACGCTGGTGCGAGCAATACCAGTTACCGCCCGTCCTCCATCCCCACCCATTAACTCTCGTGCATCTCCTCTGTCCGATAGCCGTTGGATCTGTCCGCTCGAGATCCAATGGCCCATGCCGCCCCGTTCCCATATCTCCCGATGCCCTCAGCCAAGCAATCCCCACCATCTATCCCCTCAATCCGACGACTAGTCTCGCTCCGCCATCCGACTATTCCACCCACTTGCAGTCCTCATACGTTAATCATTCCATGCTCCCGAAACGATGAAGGTGACCAGTTTTCAGTACCAGGTGCATTTCCTCCTCAACAACCACCTTCAACAGACAATATGGTGGAGAAAGAAAAGGACAAAGCTCGAGCAGGTGAATGCATTAAATATTTATGGAATTTCATTTTGCACGACACTCCACCTGCCCGAGAAGGACAACAGAGCACCTGAAAGGACTAGATTCACCCACCACAGCAAGCAATCGCACCAGAGACTCCATCAGGCAATTAAAGCGGTTGGTGGTCAAAGATGACCCCTCCATACCTAGAATGGCCGAGTGCCTTTGTATTCAAACTCTATATATACCCAGAAACAAGATGTAATCAGGGTTGATGGTTGTTGTTTTGATGTAAGGTTCAACTTCTGGACACTGTAACTACTTTGATACTTGCAGTTCCTCGTCTTCATTTTCAGCTAATAAGAGCTTCTTTTGTTGTTAATTACTCACTTTCCATTTACCTTCTTTTCTAAGCTCTGGTTGATATGCTGCATTTTTGAGCTCTTGATGTTTAGCATTAGAGTAGCTGTCATCCTACCTCTGCGTTAAAATCTTGTATGTATCAGTGAATGAGTTATTCAAGTTTCATTTCACCTAGTGACAGAGAGCTGTCATCATGTCTATACATTAGGGAATTATATTTGCAGACCTCTTTACTGGTTGCAGTCGGCCATCACAAGGTCTTGTGCATTTGCTGATGTGGTTAGTATTCTCCATACTCACCCAATCCTTAAACTGTGAGTAATTGGTGGTCTAAAGCCTTGTAGTTTGGGGGTGTTCACGCATCTCTGGAGTCAAGAAAAGTAGAAGTGGTTATCTGGCTTGAACAAGCATCATTCCTTCCATTCATCCATTTCCAACATTAAGTTGAGTTTGTAATGTTCCTGAGCATCTCCGAGCTATAACCTAGGAGAGTTTCTTGGGGTGATAACATTAATTAGTGTTACCTCTGCGATATAACATTGATTTTATAAAGTTGGAGGCACACTTGGTCCGTGGTCATGCTCAAAGGAGGCTGATAATGGTTTACCTCACCTCCATAAAATCTTCACCGTAACCCCAGCCGTTGATCTCCACCACCCCGATCTAACGTCTCCCGTTGCAGTAACTTACGCGACCATTTCCTCACCGTCCGATCATCTCTACCGCGATCGGACGGTAGTCACTCTCCCTGCACCTCCAAGCTGCTAGGACGATAACACACAATGAAAAGTGGTTTTTTCCTTTCCCTGCTGGCACGCGTCACACTTCGAGTGGTATCGCACGCCATTGTACCTTTACCGCCCAACCCTCAATGCTGGTGCGATCAATACCAGTTACTGCCCCTTCCTCCATCCCCGCCTGTTAACTCCCGCGCGTCTCCTCCGTCTGATAGCCATTGGATCTGTCTGCCCGAGATCCAACAGCCCACGCCGCCTCACTCCCATATCTCCCGATGCCCTCAGCCAAGCAATCCCCGCCGTTTATCCCCTCAATCCGATGGCCAGTCTCGCTCCGGCATCTGACTATTCCACCCACTGTGTATTCCTCGTACCTTAACCATTCCATGCTCCCAAAAGGACGAAGGTGACCAGTTTTCAGTACTAGGTGCATTTCTTCCTCAACAACCACCTTCAATAGATAGTATGGATGAGAAAGAAAATGACAGAGCCCGAGCGGGTGAATGCATTAAATAGTTATGGAATTTCATTCTGCACGGCACTCCACCTGCCTGAGAAGGACAGCAGAGCACCTAAAAGGACCAGATTCACCCACCACAGCAAGCAATCACACCAGAGACTCCATCAGGCAGTTAAAGTGGTTGGTGGTCAATTATGAACTCTCCATACCTAGAATGGCCGAGTGCTTTTGTATTCAAACTCTATATATACCAAAAAACAAGATGTAATCAGGGTTGATGGTTGTTGTTTTGATGTAAGGTTCAACTTCTGGAGATTGTAACTACTTTGATACTTGCAGCGTCTCGTCTTCATTTTCAGCTAATACAAGTTTCTTTTGTTGTTAATTACTCACTTTCCATTTACCTTCTTTTCTAAGCTGTGCTTGATATGCTGCATTTCTGAACTCTTGATGTTTAGCATTAGAGTAGTTGTCATCCTACCTCTGTGTTAAGATCTTGTATGTATTAGTGAATGAGTTATTTAGGTTTCTTTTCACCTAGTGATAGAGAGCTGTCATCCTATCTGTACATTAGGGAATTAGATTTGCAGACCTTTTTACTGGTTGTAGCCAGCCATCACAAGGTCTTGTGCATTTGCTGGTGTGGTCGGTATTCTTCATACTCACCCAATCCTTAAACTGTGAATAATTGGTGGTCTAAAGCCTTGTAGTCTGGGGGTGTTCACGCATGTATGGAGTCAAGCAAAGTAGAAGTTGTTATATGGCTTGAACAATTATCATTCCTTCCATTCATCCATTTCCAACATTAAGTTGAGTTTGTAATGTTCCTGAGCATCTCCGAGCTACAACCTAGGAGAGTTTCTTGAGGTGATAACAACCCCCCTGCTATGTAGTCGACACAACGAAGGTCAACTAAGGGAGCTAGTCGTGGAAAGAATATAACACAACCAAACATTCTCCCTCTTGTTGTTTTCTTTCCACAGGGGGCCATAGGAGAGCTTAGTCATTTATCAAGCCCTGCAACACCCATTGTTTTTTTACACCAAGAGAATTCCTCAAAGCTCACAACTTTTGTCAATGCATCTGCAATATTATTCAAAGTGTCCACCTTTACCAGCAATACCTTTTTGTCTTTTATCATATCCCTCACAAAGTGATACTGAACATCAATTTGTTGTCTTTGAATGCTAAGCAGTGTTCTTTTCCATTAAAATTGCACTTTAACTGTCACAGTCTATCCTTATAGCTCCTTGTACTAACCCCATACTTGAACACAATCTCTCCAACCAAATTGCTTCCTTGCTTGCATGAGTGGCTGCCATGTATTCTACCTCTGTAGTTGATAGTGCCACTACAAATTGTTTCTTAATCATCCAACTAACTGCACCTCCAAATAGGTTAAACACATACCCACTTCTACATCTTCTCTGATCCATATCTCCAACCCAGTCTACATTAACAAAGCCACGAATATCCAAAAATCTGTCCAATCCTGGTCTTCCTTGGTAGCAAAAACCATAATCACTAGTGCCACGCAAATACTTGAAAACCCGCTTCACTGCTGTTCAATGCTCCTTCCCTGGTTTTGACATAAACCTGCTCAATACTCCCACTGTATGTGCAATGTTTGGTCTAGTATAGATCATCGCATACATCAGGCTACCGACTGAACTTGCATATGGAACATGGGACATGTCCTCTTCCTCTTCTTGTGTCTTAGGACACTGTTTATCAGATAGCTTTACACCTATAGGAATAGGAACCTTCACTGGTTTACTATCCCGTATATTAAACCTCTGCAGTATTTTCTTGACATACTTCCTCTGGTTTAACCAAAACTTCCTCTTTGCCCAATCTCTTTTAATTTCCATGCCCAAAATATAGTTTGCAGCACCAAGATCTTTCATGTCGAATTTGGAGGACAATTGGGTCTTCAAATCCTGGATAATTTCTTTGTCATTTCCAACTAGAAACATATCATCCACATACAAGATCAGATAAATAACATGGTCACCAATTAATTTAAAATACACACAATGATCTACTTTTCTTCTGGTGAAGCCAAGTCCCCGTATAAATGTATCAAATTTCTAATACCATCCTTGGTGATTGTTTTAACCCATACTCAGAGTCTTTTTTAACTTGCATACCAGTTCTCTCTTACCCTTCACCGCAAAGCCTTCAGGTTGCTTCATGTGGATCTCCTCTTCTAGATCCCCATGAAGAAATGTTTTCTTCGCATCCATATTTTCTACCTCAAAATAAAAAGCAGCCGTAGTAGATAAAAGTAATTTAATAGAAGCTACCTTGTTAACAGGAGAAAAAGTATCACCAAAATCAATTCCCGGCACTTAGAAATAACCTTTTGCTACCAACCGAGGTTTGTATTTCTCCACCTTTCCTTTTGCATTTGTCTTCTTCTTGAACACCCATTTGTTGCTAATGGGTTTCCTTCCAGCTGGCAACTCCACCAGACCCCAAGCCTCATTTTTGTGCAAAGATTCCATTTCATCAACCATGGACTCTTTCCAGAGTTTTCCATCCTCTAAATTTATTGCTTCCTTCACAGTTCTGGGGTCATCATCAGTAATAGATAAAGCAAAATTTGAACAGAAAGCAGATGGAATATACCTTTCTGGCTGCCTTCTTTCTCGAACTGATCTTCTCACAACCAGAGTTCGTGGCTCTTCATCTTATGATTCCTCTTCTACTTTAGATTCTGATTCTTCCTCCTTTAGCTCAAACTCTATATTCTCAGGTTCCTTTGATGGGACTTCATGTCTAATAACATCTTTCACCTCTCTAAACATGACTTCTCAGTTGTACACAACCTTCCTTGTTACTAGGTTTCAAAGATTATAGCTTTTAAACCATCCTTATACCCAAAAAAGATACAGTTTTCATATTTATTATCCAACTTTGTTCTTTTCTCTTTTGGAAAATGCACATACTCATCACATCCAAATACCCTCAGATGTGAAGGAGAGGGTTTCTTACCAGTCCATACCTCTTGTGAAATCTTATCCTCCAATGCTGATGAAGGTGATTTGTTGACCAGGTAACATGCTATCTCCACTGCCTCTGCCCATAATTCTTATTCTAACCCGACACCATCGAGCATGGTTCTTGCCCTTTCCATCAACATCTTGTTCATTCTTTCTGCAATTCCATTTTTCTCAGGTGTGTATGGAGTAGTCTTCTGTCATGCTATACCACACTTCTTACATAATTCTTCAAATTCCTTCTTGCAAAAATCTCCACTGTTATCTATCCTTAGCACCATTGTCTTCTTCTCTGTCTGGTTTTCCACCAGAGCCTTAAATTCTTCTAACATGTCAAAGACTTCAGATTTCTTCTTGAGAAAATATATCCATGTATTCCTTGAGAAGTCATCTATAAATGATACAAAGTACACAGACTTACCCAGTGATGGAACCTTCACAAGTCCAAACACATCATTATACACAAGCTCTAATATTTGTTTCGCCCTCTTACCACCAGAGGGGAAACTCACCCGATTCTGCTTCCCATATAAACAATTTTCTTAGAAATCAAAATCCAGAGAGCTATTAGTCATACCTTCTACCATACCTTTACCATGAAGTATTCGAAGGCCCTTCTCTTCAATATGTCCAAGCCTTTGATGCCACAACATGGTTTTTTCTCTAGAGACCATTAGATTTTCTGCTCCATTTTTAGGAACCATGGAACTATTGCACCCAATAATAACAATGATACCTTGCAGCTTGTACAAAGTTCTAATCCGAACTCCCCGCATCAATACCAGTGCTTCTTGAACCATTTTAAAAGTATCTTTCTCGAACACTGTTTTTACACCTGCATCATCGAGCTTGCTTATAGAAATCAGATTTTTGACTAATGCGGTAATATGTAGAACACCCGAAAGTGTTCTAATCCTTCCACTTTGCAACTTAAACTTAACTTTTCCACGACCAACGATTTTATCCTTCCTGTCATCCCCCAAGACAACATCACCACCATCATATTTCTTATATTCGCAGAACCACTCTCTATGGGGAGTGAAGTGAGAGGATGCACATGAGTCAATTAACCATACCTCATGATCTACATGTGTACTTGAAGAAGCCAAGTACACATCCCCACTTTCATGTGAGGTGGTTTTTGTTAGTGTCGGTCTTGAGCCCTCCATCGGTGATCAAAAGCTCTTTGCATTATGCATAGGTAGGTGTCTCATCACTGTCAGTTTTGCATCCCGTTAGGCATACCATAACACTAATGGAGGAGCTGGTCTTTGTTCCCTTCTTGGCTTTGCTGGATCAAGTCATATCATTTGAATGAGCTTGTGTTACACTTGTTTTATTTTTGTCTTGAAATCCCAAGTCTAGGTCTAGGGTTTTGGTCAAAATCACTGCAAGGTCATGAGTCAAAGGTCTAATAGTCCCCAGCAAGCTGGAAGGAGGTATGTAAATATGTTCCATTGATATGTTTCATCAGCTACAGCTCATTTATACCTTGGATTTAAAAACTCTGTTTTTAAACCCAAGGTCATGTGAAATTTGCAAAAATAAGGAAAATTTTCAAAATTCTTCAGAATGCCGGCAATATCCCTGGTTTCCTCACTAGAGTCCATAAGATAGTCAACCTGCAAAAAGAACAGAGTTAAAGCATTCAAAAGATCAAATTCAGGCAAAGTGAACTTAAAACAGTGTTAAAGTGAATGTCAAAACATAAAACATTAGAAAGTGGGTTTGGTGATTTAATTTTTTCAAATTTGGACCTATAAAGACTAAATTTCCTTCTACATAGCCTCATTATGCATTTGCAAGCTTGCAAGAACAAGTGAGAGGTCAAGAAGGGCGATTTGCAGCAAGTTGGGTTCATTTTCAGGGGGCGCGACCAGTTGGGCGGGGCACGACCACTCAGCGCCACTTCTACAGTGCATTTTCCTAAGGGGCGCGACCACTCAGAGGGGGCGCGACCACTCAGAGTAGGGGCGCGACCACTCGGCCTGTTTTGTCCAGAAACCCTCCAAATCGATCAAATCGCCCTCCTAAGTGCCAAATCGATCGAGGTAGGCTCTAAATTCATGAAGGATGCTAATGGATGATGAAATAATGATGTGTCTAATGGTTTTGTCATTTAAGATGGCAAGAGAATGGATTAATTTGGCTATTGCTAATGTAGGCATTATGCTAGGGTTTATGTGTTTTTTCAAGGTTTTGAGTCCCTCTTTATTCCCTCCTTATTTCCTATGAAATTCAATTCACAAATGTTGTAATATATCTATCTCTTATCTCATTTGCACTAAATACTAAATTCCCATCCCAAATTCCTAAAACCCTATCCCTCCCCAAAACCCTTTACAAAACTCTAATGCCCTTTCATGCATTCTACCCAAACCCTAATACCCTCCACACAGCAAGCAAACTAAATGAACAACAGCAAGAAAAATAAATGAATAACATAAAGAATAAAAATGTTATGTAAAAAAAGAAAAGAGCAGTAATATTCCAAAATGACCAAATATAAAAAAAAAGATATTGTTGTGCATAGTCATTGAAAAATAGAAGACATGCTGCTATTGCATATCCATAGCAAAAACAAGAAAATGCAGCTGTGTATATGTATAAAAATGGACATATTGCTGTAATTAATGTCTGCAAAAGAATATTGTTGTGTCTCCCCAAAACCAAGCCCTGTTTTCCTCTCTACCCCTTCCCTAAATTCCTGTTCAATTAAGATCCCTTTTCCCCTTACGACAAGATGTAAAAGAAGTCTTATTCCCCTATGATTAAATCCTAATAAAGTGTTTCGTTGCAAATGATTTCCTAATGATGGAAGATGAGATGATGT
>APFE030038977.1:72507-93702 GCA_000404065.3 Pinus taeda | reverse complement strand
TTGTATGAAATTGACTTAGTCTTTTAGGAAGTAGATCAAAATGAAAAGAATTATGCACAAGGAATGTGGCTATTAAAGAAACTAGAGCCAACAAAATACTTGGATCTTCTTAGTGAAGTTGGGTGGCATAGGGATGTTAGTCATGAAGGGGATGGGGAAAACTAGAAGTTAGACATGCTTCATTTGTTGTAACACTGCTGTGAACAGAACATCTGCATTGGCATCCTGTTTTTACCTTTCCTTTAGGCCAGTGAAATATTACAAACCATGCTTTCTACAACCCCATGTACCTACCCACTCTATTTCCTAGCATTTTTTGTTACTCCAAGGAGGGTGCACTTATATTTGCAAACCCTTTTGTGCCTTTTCTTTATCTTTGGCTTTCTTTTGATTTTCTATCTAAAGCTACCCTTATTGCTTCCAAGGCCCCAGATTAAGCAGTTGGGCACCTTCTTTCACTACCTATCTACTTTACCTGCCGAGATTGAGCTGTTTGGACATGTTTCTTTCTCTAATCTAAAACAAAAATTGAAACATGGCATGACCCAGCTTAGGCTGTTGGATCACCCATCCAGAAGTAGGGCAGCACTAACCAAATAAGTATTCTTCTTCCACAAGAATATGAGATCTTTGCATCACCAAAGTAGATCATATTGGCACTTCCCTTGCCAATCATGAAAAATGAAACCTATTGGTATAGGTAGCTAACAGTAGGGGTAGTTCTTCCATTCTCTCTCTTTGAGTTCTTGAAGTAGGGCATATTACATTTAAGTTTTATTTTTTTTTCCCATTCATTTCTTTAGATGACCCATGTTGAGATGATCGAATAGAGTTGGGGTCCATTTGTTTCATATCAGTTTTGTTGCCTGGATCCACCCCTTACGTGGATTAAAATGGGAGTGTGATTAACTTTCTAGATGAAAACCATTTGTAACCTGCAAATTTTTAGCTAGCACCCCTGTAACAAATCCTGAATCCTCCAATATGTCACACCTTCACAAGTTCAATAAGAGAACCTAAATCTCCAATATGTCACCCTGAACCTTAGTTTTTGGCATCTCCTCCTTCCCTTGTAATATTTTAGCTTCAATCTGTTCTTCAACAGCTTCATACTTATGCACAGTTAGGCTCACTTCAGCAATCTTTGCAATCTCATTCTTCCTACTTATAGGTTCAGTACCATTTGGTTTTTCTTCAAAAACTTCATAATTCAGTAAAGTTTCATTGCCTCTATAATTAGTGATGTTTCCAATTCCAATATTCTCGTCTAAAGGTTTGGTTTCCTTTTGATCTTCAACAACTTCAAATTTCTTCATAGTTAATCCATTTATGTCACTTTTGATAAAATAATTTTTAAAATCAATGCTTGTGATTTAATTACCATCCTTGGTAGATTCACCAACACATCAGTGTTTTGGATTGTTTGAAATTTCTTGTTTGAGGTTAAAAGGTCTTTCACTGGACTTTTACGGTAGATATTTTTCAGAAGATGTCTTTCTCAATGATCTCCCAATAGTTCTCTTTCCATCCATGTCCTTATCTATTGTTGTCTTCATGTCTGCACATACCCATTGCTCTTTTAATGGTCCAAATTAAAGTGAGATGTTCTCCAGAACTTGATTTGGATCACTTTCAGATTCTACACCAGCATAGCTCTTTCTCCAACCTAAGTTGGAATATTTTGGGTGGGTAAGAGGTATCTTCTATAGCTCAAACTTCGGTGGAGATGCTTCACAGTAGGATGATGGCATGGGAGTTGCTTTAAATGTTAAACTTTTCCTAATCATCTTTATATCAGCTTCTTGCAGCTCCTTTGGTTTAACTTGCAATTGGTTTTTCTCCAATTCCTTTGGATTCAATTTTTCCTCTAATTTTGTGAAAAATACGTCACATTTCACTCTCTCATTACATCTAAAGCTGAAATCAGCTCTAGAAGGAGCACTTGTAGACTTTCCCTTAGAATCTTTGATTGATTTTGCACTTGCGGTTGAGGAAAAATTGGAATGAGGATCTTCCTCTAGATTCCTATTCACTTACTTGGGAGGATTCACATTCTACTCATGTAGATGCGTATTTTTAGAGAGTAAAGGACTGTAGGGAGCTTGTGTATCTAGTTCACTAACGTCTTGTCCATTTTAGGAACTAAAGAAAATGGGGTATAGGAACCAAAACATCCTTATTGCAACTATTCATGTTATATTGTGGATTTGCAAATTTGAAATTAGAATCTGCTTATAAGATATCTCCAATTGGCTTGAATTTTTTAAAAGAACTTGATTTCACAGTTTTTGAAAAGCTCAAAATACAGTGCAATGATTTCCTTTACTTGGGGAGATCCAACTGAACCTTACTACCGTTATAGATTTTATCATTTCAGTAAATTGATCTGATATGCTCAGTTATTGTAATTTGATGATGCAGTCCAGAAATCAAATCATAGATGGTAGGAAGTTCTGACTATCTCAAAAGTAGTCTTTCATGTGGCTACAGGCAATGCAATTGGAGGATTTTTGAATGCTCAATTCTAGATAGCTAGGACTGACGAAAACTAGG
Source organism: Pinus taeda (assembly GCA_000404065.3). Lineage (NCBI taxonomy): Eukaryota > Viridiplantae > Streptophyta > Pinopsida > Pinales > Pinaceae > Pinus > Pinus taeda. The sequence goes on along the minus strand of APFE030038977.1, from coordinate 91,149 downwards.
AACAAAATGTGTTGAGAGATGTTGGCAGAGCCATCCTTGTACTTCTTTTAAGTACTCTTGAGATGGATTAACATAAGTTATGTTGATTAGTTTGTAGATTAGAAGGAAAAGTCCCAAATGTATACCGGAGTATGAAAGGAAGATTGAAGGGCTTACTAGGGACTATGAATTGAATAAAAATGGATGCCATGAAGCCTACATGTCCCTTAATGACCCTAATCATCAAAATGAAAACCTGAGGACTGAACTTGATAACATGTCAGTTCAAGTTGAATGTCTAGGTGGAACAAATTGATCTTTTTTTTTTATTACTGTTAAGCCAACGAATTGGAATTATCTGATGCAATAATTTCCTTGTTACCAGATCAAGCAATAGAAGTCCAAACTTCTCAATCAAGGGAGCTTCAAGACACATACCAAAGGCATAATGTTTTTTGGGCTTCATCCGTTCAAGACTTGAAGGATAAAATTCAGATAACTTTGGTATTTAATAATACTAGCGTACAAATTTAAGTTCACTCTTCTTCCTATACTGCACCTCGTTATATATTCTATGAATAATATTGTCAAATACTTGGTAGAAAATACTAAACTGAGATTATGATAACCTTTCGGAAGAGGCACATAAATGTGCCATTGTTATCCTTGACATTGCTGGGATGACATCTGTTGTGCAATCTTTAGGTAAGTGATAAATATTATGTTTCTGAGAAAATCATTGCTAATGTTTTATTAATTTTTATGAAGTTGTTAAGTTATGCAGTTTGAAGACCTCAAGAAGAATTCGAACAACGAGAAAATGTAAAGGAAAAATATTTAAAATAAAGTGTTGAATCTTACAGGAAACTTGTTGATTGCATTATTTTTATGCATTACACAAGGATTGGCAAGTTAGGTAACATGATTTTTTGGTCTTTTTCAGGAAGCATCAAAGAATTCTGTAAATGTTTTCAATTAAGTGATGGAGAAATATCAGCAAGAGCTTCTATAGTGGAAAAATTTGATACAAATAGAGATAATGAACTGAGCATCCTGTTAATGGTTCTTCAATGTAAGTGTTCAAATTTAATCATGTTTTTAGTATTTATTAATCAATAAGATCTAAGATCAAGGTAAAATGTACAGAATAATATCTTTTGGATCTAAAATTTATTATTAATAAGTACACAAATTCATTGATTAGAGCTATTTCCGTGGGAAATGGTTGTTTTTGCCAATATTGCACCAGTTTTCATGTTAGTTTTGGATGGGTATAATGTATCTTTGCATATGGGTAAACTGGAACTGGGAAGACATTTACCATGGAGGGAACACATGACGATAGGGGAGTAAACTATCAAATATTGGAGGAGCTCTTTCATGTAGCTAATCAGAGAAATCAATTATTTAAATACGATATATCAATAAGAATATTAGAAGTTTACAATGAGGAGTAGATTCATGGTCTACTTGCATCCCCAACTCGTCCACAACATTCTGTTAGGAAGTAACTTCTGTTTTTCTTGGCATTTAAGTTCATTTATAGTTTCTTGAACAAAGATGAGATAGATTTGATACATATACTGTTCTATTCTACAAAACAGTTTTAGTATATTGAATTGAGAATGACATTGTGGTTTGTCGTTAGGATTAAAGTAAAGCAAGGTAGTAGAAGGTGTCCATCATGTTCCAAGCCTTGTTGAAGTACTATTACACACTATGAATGAGGTTTAGGATTTTTTCCAAACTAAAAGTAGTGCAAGGGCCATTGGCTCTACCAATTCTAATGAAAATAGTAGTCATTCTCACTAGTGCACATTATTTCATCATGGCTCACTTTATACTGCTCATAAAATGGATAGATCAGGATGAATTCAATGAAGAACATATAATAAACTTGCCCCTATGCTACAAATTATTGGGCATTTTTGTTGAATCAAAAATATTGACTAAATTGAGCTGAACAGTACCAATTTGTAAAATAATTGATAACCTACTTGAAGCAAGTATCAAAATTTATCTTATAGTTTATTTAAGAGAAAGTACTTATTTTAATAGTTTAAGACCCACTCAAAGAAAATTAGAGTATTTTATTTTTGCATGTGAGAATTACTTGATTTATATGACAATATCAACTAGTGAGGTAGTTCTGATTTGTTTGTGTTGTTTGCTATGGTACCAAGTTATTGAAAATTTGTGATTGCAATGTTACAATGCACAATGTACTTTGTGTAATGGTAAAGGGAGAAAACTTAATCAGCAAGGAATGTACTAGGATCAAGTTGTGGGTTGTGGATCTCACAAAAGTGAGAGAATAGGAAAAGTAGATGTTTAATGGGAGTGCATTATGGAAGCTCAATCTATCAACAAATCTCTTTCTGTTCTTGGTGATGTTATATCTGTGTTAGAAAGCAAAAATAACCAGATACCCTATAGGTTTGTTGCATTACAACTATCTGAAGGGTTCAAAAGAGTTTCACTATTATTCATTTGTCACTTCCTTTTTCATATGTTGTATCTTTTTTAATCAGATCTAATAATTACATGACTGTTGTTTTTGGTGATTTTAGGAATTCTAAGCTTACAAATTTGCTCCAAGATTCATTAGGTGCCATTCCAATACCTTTTTTCTCCATGTAATTTTTCCTTTAAGTTCATTGAACTTTTCCACCAACGTGAGGGTCATAGAACTAGCTCCAACATGGAATCAATTTGATTCTTGTGAGCTTTTGAAGTATAAACAAATGGAACTTTCAAATAAATTGATTTTACATTGCTAGTTAGCATACAATTAGAATTATTTTGCATGCATATTTCAATGAGTATTGTTATTGAATTCAGAACATCCCTTATACATTAGGCTGGTTAGGCTATTAATGAAAGTGTGAATTCCTTTGTGTAGTTTGAGAAGGATAAACAAGAAGGAAAGGTAAAGGATTACATGATGCAGAAGATGGATGAAAACATGCAGAACTTGGATGTGAAACTTAAGGGATGAAATTATAATGCTCAAGAACTAATCAAAAACGCTGAAATACTTCAAGGTTATGAAGGTTGAAATGTTCTTAGAAAAGGTCTAACACAGGCTTGTCCCTTTTATTTCTTTTAACTTGCATATTCTTATAATGTAAGCAGCCCTGGACATAATCGTCAAGAGATGGTAATGCTAATTTTGATTTTTTATTTAACTTTATTTTAAGTGCTAAAGATGTCACTTGTTTGGTTCAATGTATTAAAGTAATATTTTTCCTATTATTACTAGTCATGTAGGTAAAGGATCTTGAAGCACAACTCAAGGCAAAGTGAAAGGGTAATGATTATAGACAGAAAAAGAACTACAAGAACAACTTGAAATCAGGCTCAAGGAGCAGAGACAACAAGCAGAGAAGGAGAGATTGCAATATCTGGAAAAATTTAAAGGAATAGAACATATGTGTAGAATTTTTCAAGAGAAGGTAATGTTGAATCTTTATATTCTCTTTTCAGATTAACTTTACCTTTGAGTTCAATGCACTACAGTCTCATCTACTAGGGATATTTATTTGTTATGTTGTATAGTCTTAAGGCTTTGGCTAATTTTATATGTCATTCAAGTAAAGGATATTGAAGCACAACTAGAGACCAAAGTGAAAGAGCAACAATCACTGCCAGATAGAGTGTTTGAGAAACCACCACTAGTCCATCAGTTACAAAGCTTCATAACTTGCAACATATGAATTTAGAGAAGGTAAAATGTTGGATAACTACCTAACTTAGCCAAATTGGATGACAATTCAAATGATTCATCCCTCTTCATTCTTTTCATCCTCCTTGCATCAAAAGGAGAAGACTTTAGACTTTAAATAGAAGCATATCTTATCATTCATTTTCCTAATCAATAGAAAATGTCATCAAACAGAGAAGCCCAAAAGACATTTTTCTATTTTTCCTGGAAATCATGTAATCAAAACAATTCTCAATATCTCTTGGGATCTTTCAATCAGGTACACAATGTAGGGATCAATAAAGCACTTGTTCGTCGAGCTGTAAATGTAGGACATATTGCTAGACCACGAGGAAAAGATCAAGAAGTCCATCAATGGGGTTATCACAAAGGCATTGCCTTAAGAAGATAGTGATGATTTCCCCCTATTGCCAACAAAAAAGTCAGGGATAACAAAAATGGATTCTAGATCGGGTATCCCTAGTGTAGTTTTCAATCTGGCAACAACTGTAACTGGTGTAGGAATTATGGCACTACCTACAACAATGAAAGTTCTGGGTCCGCCATTATGCTTTGTAGTGATAATCCTAATGTGTATTCTATGGGAAATAAGAATTGAGTTACTGGTCGAGTTTTGTGTTCACCTGAACACTTCTAATTATGGTGAAACTATTGAATATGTTTGTGGCCACTCTGCTAGGGTTTTATAAAAGATTTGTATTATTGTAAACAATGCATGGATTATGATTGTTATTTAATTATCATGGGATATGTGATGTCTGGATACTCACATCACCACGGGATTTTTGATCCTCGCATCACTAGGAGTGAAAACGTTATATTTTTAGATCATTCCAATCTTGAAGCTTTCAAGATGTGGACTAGATTTGAGCTTCAGCTAATATATATACATAGAACTCATAATTTGTTTCTACACCCATGCCCATACTTCTCAATAGTTATAGTGATAGAAATGCAAGATTTACGCACTACTACACAAGGGGTGGTTTAAGAAAATTAATTAAGATGAAATTAATATTTCATATGAATAATTTAATTAAATTAATTTGGATCTAATATAATGTATGAGACTTTTCACTCTTTTCATTTTTATATTAAAATCTATTGACAGATATGCAAAATCGAGGTTTTGATATATAGACATGGTAGAGAGGAGCATAGATTTGGCTAAAGGAGCTATTCAGTTTGCTAAATGAGGTTTTCATAAGTTTGGTAAATGAGGTTTTATATAGAAATGAGTGTTCAAATGGGTTAAAATATTCATTTCGTTGAAGTCAATCAAACCAAGTGCTAATGGTGTCAATGAAGCCTTTTTGGGACACTTTTTGTGTTCCTTTATTGACAAAATCTCATGCAGAAAACAATATGAAAGTTAATTGTTATGGCAAGATATTAACAACTTCTGATAATTCTAGTTGATGATGATGATGATTGTGGTGGTAACGTCCACTGAGACCAAATTGGTCTATGAGACCTATAATTTTCTTAGTTATTAATTGTCTGGCTTCTCATCTTTCTTGGTGAGATTGGTGTTGTAGCTTTTTTTTTCTCTACAGTCTTCCAACTTCCTTTATCCTGCATCTCCTTCATCTCTTCTGGTTCTTGGGACATTGGTGTCTTAGCTTCGCGATCTATTGTGTTTTTCCTTTTGAAGATAGGGGGAGAAGAAGTTTGGTCTGGGAGATCTTCTTTCCTATTAAATGAAGATTTATTTTGTGCGGTATTCGAATCCTCATAACTGTTGATGCTTGAGGGGTTGTCGAGTTCACCTTTCTACTGTTGGGTGGGACTTTCCCCCTGCTTGTCCTGAGAATTTTTTCTCTCTTGCCTGATTTCTTGTGATTCAGAGTTTTCTGGAGAGTATTCTTCCTTGATGAAAGTGTAATGTTCTTTTTGTGCTCCTTCCCATCATGTAGATCTGTGGTGATTCTTTCTACTAGAATTTTTCTTGGAGGCTTTTGGGAAATTTTTGGCTAGATGACCTATCTTGAAGCAAAATCGACATCTAAAGAGGACACTTTCATAATCGAGTTTCTGGTTCCACACATAGTCTTTACTTGTTAGGTTTATTTCAGCTGGGAATCTGGCGCTAAAGTCCATTTCCACAAAAATGCATGCATAGGTGGTTCTAGCATATTCCTTTGTTTCTGGGCCCCTGCAGTAAAATTTCCCAATTGCATTTCCAATGGCTTTTAGCAAGGAGAGGTTCCAGTGATGCGAGGGTAGGTTTGACAATCTCACCCAAACTGGTGCTGAGGTTATGATTGTTGTTGAGGGATCTAATGATGGGTTCCATGGCTTCATGAATAGGCCCGAGTTTTCCCAAAACCATGGGCTAGAATCTAGAATGCATTGTTTGCTTTTAGGGTTTCCAAAATCTACTATAAAGAAACCCCTAGCATAGGGGTATATATTAATTTCATCAGAAATGCTAGGCTTCGATACCTCCAAGATCCAACTGTGGAGCGCTGTCAGCCACAGTAAAAAACCATTGAACCGAAAAATTAGGGCACTTTCAGAAAACTTCAAAGCCTCATCGAGTGAGGCCTAGACCACCTAGACAATAGGAGTTAGGGCTTCACTGACGATATGGGCATGATCTTGCACCCCATAGGCAAATGGAACTGAGCCAGTAGCTATCTTCGTGAAGATGGGAGCCATCTGGATCAAGGCTGATTGATGATTCCCAAGCTTATGTATGCCCCTATAGAAGAATGAAAAATCCATACGAAAGAATGTGATTTAAAGAAAAAGATATTTTATTTGCAAAAAGCAAGGGAAACCCTTAGCAGTATTAGGAGAAACCCTATCACTATGGAAAAATTGGTGCCAAGAAAAACGCTGATAGCCGTGGAAAAACCTACTGAAAAGAAAACCTAAACCGAAAGATCAAAATCCTCAATGGGATCAAGGGACGTAGAGATCCATGTTTCCAAAAGGCAGCGGAAGCTAAGATCTGTAAAAATGGAGAAACCCTTAGCAACAACAGGAGAAACCCTCTCACTATGGCAAAATCAATGCCAAAAACCACGCTGATAGCCGCAGAAAAACCTATTGAAAATAAAACCTAAACCAAACGGTCAAAATCCTTAATGGCATTAAGGGACAGAGAGATCCATGTTTCCAAATGGTAGTGGAAGCTAAGATCCGTAAAAATGGAGAAACGCTCAACAAAAGCAGGAGAAACCCATGAGGGAATGATGTGGCAAAAGATCAAAATCCTCAATGGCATTAAGGGATGCAGAGTTCTTTTCTTTGTAGGGCTAGATTAAATTGTTCATAGATTATTGTGCATTATTAACTTGTTGTGTGGGTTATGTTATAAGGGTGTGAAATTTACGTAACTCGATTGCATTATTTTTTATTAAGTTCAAAATAGGTGCTGCATAATTATAGATTTAATAAAGATTGTGTTGTGTTAGGCATTTAAAAACAAATCATGCCTATATATGCAATTTCAAGGACTGCTATAACTCACATAATTTTTTAAAGGGTGCTAGCTTAATGGAAAAGCACTTGCCTTATAATAAGGAGGTTGGTGGTTTGATTCCACTATGCCCTAACATGAATAAATGAATGATATTGTGTTTTATTTTTAAATTAGGCATTTTGTATATTGATTTATTTCTATGGTGAGATATTTTTCTAGATTCATTTTTTTATATTATCTCTTAAGAGACAAAGTGATATTGTATTGCTTTTAAATATATTTTTTATTTTCTCTAGAGAGACAATAGCTAGGATTAAAGACTTATTGTCTCTATAAAGACAATGTCTTTAATCCCAACTATTATCTTTGGAAAGACCAAAATGAAATTGTCTCCTAGGAGACAATAATGTTTTTGTTATATATTGTCTTTATAGAGACAACTTTTTAAGACAATTAATTTGAGACACCTACCTAAAGACAATACACAAGTTCGTTTTTGTCTCAAGTTGAGACAGTGTATGCAAATATTGTCTCATCTATTGTCTTAAACACCCCTCATGTGTAGTAGTGGGTATATTAATCTAGTGTTCACATTCCTAGGGTATAATATTATTCATAGGTTTATAATGTTAATCCCTTAGGTTCAATACAAACTATGGTCAACCAAGGGTTTATATACCTTAAATTCACAACATTAGTCCCTTGTGTTTAATAATATTAGTCCCTTCAGTTTATAATACCTTGGGGTTTTAGTATTAGTCCTTGGGTTTATAATATCAATCCCTTATGTTTACTAATGTAGGAGTTCATATTCCTAGGGTTTAATACTAAAAGCCCAAGGGATTATGAACCAAAGGTAATAATATCAACCTAGGGGATAAAAACCCAAGGGATTAAAACTAAAAATCCAATGAATTATTAACCTAAGGGAATAATATTCAACCCTAGGTATTAATATTATAAACCCAAGGTATATAAACGCTAAGAAAAATATTATAAACCCTAAAATAATGATGGTTGACCATGTTTGATAGTGGTTGATTTTCATTTTGATATAATCCGTGTCACAATGCAACATTGGACCATGGTTGACCATGATCAACCATATTTATTAAAGGGTTTATAATATGTACTTTATGGTTTATATACCTTGGGGTTATAATTTTAATTCATTTGGGTTTATAATCCTTGAGGTTTAATACTAAAAATACAAGAAATTATAAACCCTCGAGAATAATATTAAACCCTAGGGATTAATATTAATTACAAACCTTATAAATAATATTATACCATTGAATTTTTAATATAAAACCCAAGGGATTATAAACCTAAAGGAATAAAATTAAATTCATGAAATTAATATTATAAAACCAAGGTATATAATCCCTAAGATATTAAATAGCCTCGAATAAACACGGTTGGCCATGGTCAACCATCTTCCAATGTCGCATTGTGACAACGATTATCTCAAAATGAAAACCAACCATTTTCAACCATGGTAAACTATACTTATAAATCCAATGTATATAAACCCTTGGGTGACCATGATTTATATTGAACCTAAGGGACTAATATTATAAACCGATGAATAATATTATACCGTAGGAATATCAACACTTAAATTAATATACCCAAGGGATTGATATTACAAACCCAAGGGATTAATACTATAAACCAAAGGGAATATAAACCCTAGGGTTTTTAGTAATAATACCTTGGGCTTATTATCCCTTGGGTTAATATTATTCTCTTGGGTTTATATTCTCTTGGGGTTTTATTATTAGCATTTATTATTAAACCCTTGGGTTTATAATATCATGTCGGTGGGTTTATAATACAAATATTATAAACCCTTGGATCATGGTTGACCATGATTGATTTCAAATTGAGAAAATATTTGTCACAATGCAACAATGCACCATGGTTGACCATGGTTGACCATGATGGATATTATAAACCCAAGTGAATAATAAACCATAAGGATCAATACTAAAAACCCAAAGGACTATGAACATAGGGGAATCAAATTAAATCCTAGGGATTGATATTAAAAACCCAAGGGATAAAAATTATAAACCCAAGCCATATAAACCCTAAGATAAATATTATAAACACTAAAATAAAGATGGTTGAGCATGGTTGAGGATGGTTAATTTCCATATTGACCATGATTGATTTTCATATCGAGTCAATCTTTGTTACAACACGATGTTGGACCATTGTTGATTTCCATATCAAGAAAATCATTGTCACAATGTGCCATTCAGCTATGGTTGACCATGGTTGGCTATGGTTGACCATGGTTGACCTTAATTAATATTATAAACAAAAGGGAATAATAAACCCAAGGGATTAATACTAAAACCCCAAAGGATTATATACCTGAAGGAATAATATTAAACCAAAGGGACAAATATTATAAACCGAAGGTATATAAACGATAAGATAAATATTATAAATAATAAAATAAACATGCTTGAAAATGGTTTATTTTCATATTGAGACAATCCTTATCACAATGTGACATTGGACCATGGTTGATTTACATATAAAGACAATATTTATTACAATTAGACATTGGACCATGTATGACAGTGCTTGACCATTGTCAATTTTCATATCGAGACAATATTTGTCATAATGTGACGTTCGATCATGGTTGACCATGGTTGATTTTCATATCAAGACAATCTTTGTCACAGTGTGATGTTCGATCATGGTTGACCATTATTATCCATGATTATCCATGATTTTCTTATGGAGACAATTTTTGTCATAGTGCGACATTTGTCCATGGTTGACCATGGCTGGCTATGATTGAGCATGACCATGATTAAGCATGATTGGTATTATAAATCCAGGAGATTGATATTATAAAACGAAGGGATTAATGCTAAAACCCAAAGGGATTATGAATCAAAGTGAATAATATTAACTCAAAGGGACAAATATTAAAAACCCAAGGCATATAAACCCTGAGATAAATATTATAAACACATGGTTGGCCATGGTTTATTTTCATATTAAGACAATTCTTATCACAATATGACATTAGACCATGGTTGATTTACATATCAGGACAATATTTGTCATAATGTGATGTTAGACCATGGTTGACCATGGTTGATTTTCATATTGAGGTAATGTTTATCAAAATGTAACATTCGATGATGGAAACCATCGGATATTTTGATATCAATATAGTTTTTTTCAGAATACAACACTCGAGACCGTGGTTGATTTACATATAGAGACAATCTTTGTCACAACGTGACATTGGACCATGGTTGACCATGGCTTACCATGATTGATTTTCATATCGAGACAATCTTTGCCACAATGCGAAATTCAACCAAGATTGACCAATATTAACCATGGTTGGCCATGTTTCATTCTATAAAACATGTTTGACCATGATCAACCATGGCTGGCCATGGCTATCAATGATTGCACATGATTTTCATGTGGAGATAGTTTTTGTCATAATGCAATATTCGACCATGGTTCACCAAGAATCGTTATGATTGTCTGTGATTGATCAGGATTGATATTATAAACCCAAAGGAATAACAAACTTAAGGTATTAGTATTATAAATCCAAGGGAATAAAAAACACAAGGGATTAATACTAAAACCCTAAGGGATTATGAGTCCAAGGGGATAATATTAAAGCCAAGGGAATAACAAACCCAAGGGATAATGAGCCCAAAGGGATAATATTAAACCGAAGGAACAAATATTAAAAAACCAAGATATGCAAAGCCTAAGATAAATGTTATAAACATATGGCTGACCATGGTTGACCATGACTCACTATGAGTGACCATGATTGATATCATAAACCCAATGGAATAATAAACCCAAGGGATTAATGTTGTAAACCCAAGGGATTAATACTAAAACACCAAGGGATTATGAACCCAAGGGGATAATATTAAACCCAATGGTAAAATATTATAAACCCAAGGTATATAAACCATAAGATAAATATTATAAACACATGGTTGACCATGGTTGATTTTAGTATTGAGACAATTCTTATGATAGTGCAATGGTAGACCATTGTCGACCATGGTTGATTTACATATCGAGAAAATCTTTGTTGCAATGTGATGTTAGACCATGGTTGACAATGGTTGATTTTCCTATCGAGACAATCTTTGTGACGTTAGACCATGGCTGAACATGGTTGATTTTCATATCGAAACAATCTTTGTTGCAATGTGATGTCCGACCATTGTTGAACATGATTGTCCATGATTGTCCATGATTTTCATGTGGAGACAATTTTTGTCACAATACAAATTCAAGACCATGGTTGATTTACATATCACGACAATATTTTTCAAAATGCGATGTTGGATCATGGTTGACCATGGATCAGAATGATTGATTTTCATATCAAGACAATCTTTGTCACAATGGGACATTTGATCATATTTGACCAAGATTGACCATGGTTGACCATGATTTTCATATTGAGACAATCTTTGTCACAATGTGATGTTGGCCCATGGTTTACCCTAATTAACCATGGTTGACCTTGGATGAATAATATTAAACCGAAGGGACTAATATTATAAAGCCATGGCATATAAACCTTAAGATAAATATTATAAATGATAAAGCAAACATGGTTGACCATGGTTGATTTTCATATTGAGACAATCCTTGTCACAATGTGATGTTGGACCATGGTTGACCATGCTTTAACATGAGTGATTTTGAAACCAAGAAAATATTTTTCGCAATGCAACATTCGACCATGGATGACAATGGTTGATTCTCATATTGAGACAATATTTCTTGCACAACGACATTGAACCATGGTTGACCATGATTGAATTTATAAAACATGGAAGAAAATGGTTGACCATGATTGAGCATGGTTGACTATAGTTTACCATGGTTGATATTATAAATCCAACAAAATAATAAGCCCTAGGGACTAATACTAAAAGGCCAAGGGACTATAATCCTAAGGGAAAAATATTAAAACCTAGGAATATGAATCCTTAGATCAATAAACCTAGGGGATTGATATTATAAACCCAAGGTATATAAACCCTTAGATAAATATTAAAAAACCCTAAAATAATCATGGTTGACCATGGTCGACCATGATTGACTTCCATATTTAGACAATCCTTGTTACAATACAGCATAGGACCATGGTTTACCATGGTCGACCTTGATTAATTTTCATATCAAGACAATCTTTGTCACAACATGATGTTCGACGATGGTTGACCATGGTTTATTTCCATATTGAGACAATCTTTGTCACAATAATACATTTGTCCATGGTTGATCATGCTTGGCTATGATTGACCATAATTGACCATAATTGACCATGATTTACTATGATTGATATTATAAACCCAAGGGAATAAGAAATCCAACGAATTAATACTAAAACTGCAAGGGATTATGAACCCTAGGGAATAATATTAAAGCCAAGGGACTAATATTATAAACCTGAGATATATAAACCCTAAGATACATACTATAAACAATAAAACAAATATGGTTGACCATGATTGTCCATGATTATCATATGCAGACAATTTTTTGTCTCAATGCGATAATCGACCATGATTGATGATAGCTAACTATGGTTGAGCATGCATTATTGCGGTTGTTCACAAACACATTGACCATGATTTACCGTATTTGAGCATGATTAATGGTGCAGGGTAAAGGTAACAAATGTACATACCCACAGTATGCATTTAATTAATAATGCATCCACAACTGTCCCAGTATATTTGACTCTACAGTGGAGTCAACCCTTCAGACCATAAATGGTCAAGTGGCCCTCTTATACAGTTGCTTTTAATGGAACTTTAATCACCCCACTTGAAACCTCTATCAGGATTATATGAGCCCTTCAAATATTTGATTTAAGTCTTTAGCCGCATATATCTATTCTATATCTATATATATATATATATAATATATAATATATATATATATATTATACCAATCCTCTCGACATCATTAATATTATATATATATAAAAACATAGAAATCCCTTCACAGGTGTTATTCCTTAAAAAACCCATAAACAAAGAAAATACTAGCAACCTATACCCTTCTGCCTTTATATGGACTTTTCACAGATTTCGAGGTTGTACCTCATCGCAATCGGCCATCCTAATGTCCAACAATTCATACCCATATGAACCATCACCCCTCCTCTGAGTCTGATATGACTATCGGATCATTTAAGCCTTATAAGGCTCACAATCTTTATTGCAATTATAGTGGAATAACAGGAAAATACATGGAGGAATCCACTTTGAAACCTTATAGTGGATTTCAAATTCTATAGAGTCGCATTCATAACTATCAGTGCTTCTTCTCTCTGGAACATTGACTCCTCCGATCTCTGCCAGCGTTAATACGTGATTTGTGATCAGATCTTGACTGTTAATCTGATCTACGATCTGATGGTTGAGATTAAGTCACGCGATCACATATTTCTCAACCTCAATGCCCAACTCCTTCCATTTCTACACACCGATCCAACTGGTTCTCTGGAACCAATAACGCTATAAATTAGTCTCTATAATATTTCATGTTCGTAACTTAGTTCCGACTGTGGTTTGTACTAATTTTCCAGTGTAAACATGGATTTAGGTTATGAGACTTACTCTCCATAAATAGTCCCACCGATGCAATGCTTCGCCTCCCTCTTCAAAGAAATCATCTGGACAATTGATCCATGTGATCAAACGGTTCTTGTGCACTAGTATTTTAATCCTTCACTCTTTAGCTTACTTAGTCTTCCTTGCTAAGTCTTCAGTTTTCTATGGGTTTAACTTCTCCTGAAACGTTTTCTTCAAAGGTTCCGGTTCTTCTATTCCACTGCTCAAATATTCCTCTAAACTCAATTCTTCGAGTTCTCAACATTGTCTTTCACTCAAGAGCATCACTCTAATGCTTCAAAGGGACTCAATGGTCCATTATATTTTCTAAATCGTTCTCCTCTTTGTGCTTTACCTTCGACTATGTTTGCCTATAATTATTGCAAACCCACGGTTTCACACCATAAACAATCATATAACATGCATTTCATATGTTCTAACATAGTCAGGAAACTCTACATATATTAATTTAAAAGCACAGATTACAACTTAGACACCTTGGTCTCACACAGGCTGGATTATCAACATTAATGGCCTCCTCTATTACCCATAGGCTTACATATATTTATATGGAAACATTGGATCAAATTCATCACATCCTTTCCTTAAATCACTCAACTAAAGCCCTAAAGTTTGCTACATGCATACATATGTGGCACACTTTATCCACTCCATATTTTCTCTGTTTGAAAACAGAAAGTCCCCTGTTTTGCTTAATGGTCCACATCTATTCTCCCTATAATGCCTAAAATCTCTCTCTTGCTGCTAAGATCATGGAACTGCTCATGTTCTCATTTATTTGTTTTTAGAGAATCTAATTAAATCACACTTAAACCCTAAATGTTTTACTAACTGTTAGCACTTGAGATTTCACCTCAGGCTGAGAAAGGTAAACCTTCAAGGAAACATCAAACCATTCAGCGTCGTAGCTAGCCCTACGGGGCAGGAGAAGGCTCTCTCCAATCAATCTCAGTAAAATCTTCAATGGCGAGATGACCCACAAGGTAACACAGATATTAGGCTAGTAAACTGATAAAAGGGGTTTTTAATAAAATGACGGGCTTTTTCTAGGCTTCTTGGGCAAAATCATAGCTTGAACAGAGAAATATAATGAACAACACAGATTATCGACTGAGGCAAGGTAGGCAAGAAATTTAGCATCAAACTTAGATTTAAATGGGATGGCAAGACTGGTGAGGCGCTGACAAGGGCATAGGAGATGAATCCTTGTCAAACAGAGGAAAACATTAAACATGAACAAATTTATAGGCAGAGCATGGCAGGCATGAATTCTTACCTAAACACTTCATTTGTTCAGTTAGAAATGATCATGTAGTGAAATGAAACATAACATATTACATATGAAACAAGAGAAAAACTTATGCTAAATTATCATACCACAGGGATCTCAGAAGTCAGAGCTGTGAAATTTTCATTAAAAATCTTGCCAATAACTGTACAATGAAGCTCTGCTATGCTACAGCAGCTGTCAGCCCTCAGAAAACTCTTCTCTCTATTCACTAGCTAAAAAAAATTATTTTTATAAACTATTCTCAAGAAAAAACAAGAGATTGACCCAGCAATTAGGGCGCTGTTTGAACTGCATATACAATAATAGAAAAAAGCGTTTTCTTCTAAAACAGAACCGTGTCCCTAAAAATCCTCTAATTGACTAATAAAAATATAAATGCTGGAGCGCAGATCCTCATATAATCCGGAATGAGGATAAAAGTAGGTGAACTGACCCCATTTTCTGCTGTAAAAGAAAAGAAATCAACCCAAAAACTCCTGCGCTGTTTCACCTGCAAAAAATGGCAAAAATGGTTCCTCTATCCTAAAATAAAACAGCATCTTCCTAAAAATTCTCTGATGGCCCACACATGGAATAAATACTGGAGCGCAGCTACTTTTAAATCACTAACTGAAGTCTTGAAATTGATGGATATCCTCCTTCTGTTTTAGGCGTATCTTGACTTGGCATTTCTTATTGATAAGAGAATGCATCATGAAATCGGGCACTAAACAGGGCAGCCATGCAACACGTATACTTTTAACATTGTGAATAATGAAACAAAATCCCATCTATGACATCTGGCACGAAAAATTATTATGAAGTGATACGTTGAATGAGCCATTTCTAAGAAGGACCAACAAGGTAAGCTCCAATTTCGGCCCTTGCTAAATTAAAAACAATGTTAAAACTGCCTTTTCTTCTTCTTACTCGGCCTTATCATTAGCATTTGGCGGTCTGACAAAACAATCTTATTGGTATCTAGATGACTGATGGCGAGATGAGCCTTAATGTGCCAATGGCTCTCTTCTGAGTAAGATTCCAAACAATACTCACAGTGAACTTGTGATTTGGAATATGCACAGCCTCCTGATCATAGAAGTTGAAACCTTTATGGTGAAACTCACTTTTGGACCTGTTCTCATGTATCTGTTTTGATGTCAAAGTGCCCACTTTATTATAAAATCATAGACTACATCTTCACTGGAAACTGGTAATTCATCCCTTGATAAAATCCTCTCTGTGACAGTTTAAGGGAAGGTTTAGAAACTCGTCTTGGAACATGAGTTTATCTTTGTAAGTGTGTTTAAAACATTGAATAATAAACCAGTTTTCCGCATCTGTTAGTTGCAGAAGTACAGTGTTTGTAAGCATGGTGGGATGAAGCTGGAACGACGATGAACAGAGAATAGCCATACAGACACCATATTTCCACTAAGCTCAAAGATATGCCCAAGTACTGAAGTAGGAAGTAACATCCAAGAGGTACCAGACATATATACACATAGAATATGGCTGCAACCCAGTTCACATAGTTGATATCATAAACCCACTCAGTAACAGTGCTACTTGGTTCAAAAGATAAATAGGCCGCAAAATTTCCAAGAACTGTTGCCAAAAAGACGAGAGTTGTGGAAATCCAGACAGGTCCATACATATCAGGATTATCGGCAATCGTTTTAATGAAGTCTCCTTTGTGTGGATACAGTGAACCAATAATTCTTTCAACCACGACGCATGTGTCCACGTTGAAGTAAGGCCTGTATGTTGCAATGCTAAAAACACCCTTCCAGCCATTTCATGGTTGTGCATTATGTTCACCACCTACATCAGGTAGAGCAGATGGACCATCCACATTAGGTGTAGGTTGATATCCCCACATTCTGCCTTGAACATTGCTCGGTGGAAATGTCTGTAAGTTTGCTTCTCGGAATTTCGAGGCTCTCAGAACACCGTCCATGGCAGCAAGGGTATATGAGGCTATGAATATTTGATCAAGATCTGGACCTGAAGCCTGGAATATCAACTCTACGAAATGATTCAGCTGCAAGTATTATTAGTTGATCCTGTATAATGAAAAAATGTTTTCCCTCTTCATAACTGTTTCCAAATGCTGTGTGAGCAAGAACATCTGCTGTCAAATTGTGGAACTCCTTGAGCACTTCAACTTCTGCTTCACTAAACAACACCAATTTGCTCCATTCCTCCAACATAGTTTTTTTTTTTTGCCTTTGAGTGCTGTTGCTGTTTTGAATTTTGCTTGTGCAGGAATAGGAGCTTGAAGTCGCTGCTGCCTTTTGAAGAGCTGAAGAATAAATTACATAATCGAAAACACCACATTTAATGATTTCTTCTTCAAAACAGGGTTTTGAAGAAGAATCAATCTCTGACATGAGACAGAGTCTAACATCGGCTCCACTTGGGATGGCAGCTGCCGCTCCGTGGAGGTGCCAAGAACCGCAGATCTTTGGGAGAGTAGACAGTGCCTCCTCCCATTGGGCAATGGAGTCATCATTAACACAACTGTTGACTTATTTTCAAACTGAAACTGAACTGAAACAATATTCAAACAAACTAAAACAAGATGCTGCTCTTACCGCTGCTTATTTATTTACAAAGCTACCCTACTTTGTTGTACAAACAATAGATCAAGTAATACTAAAATGCCAAATTAGCCATTCAAGTAAACCTGAAAATGAAGCCGCTTGTGACTGCTGCCACGAGGTCACAGATGCAGTTGCTGGCAGCCCTTCATGTAAGTAATGCCTCTGGTCACGTACAAGACAGTCTGATCTATCAATCAGACTGAAAAATGTGTCCATGTATGCCGCAATAGGATTGCGGAAGCCAGTCTCTATTGGCTGCCCCAACTCTGCAATGCATACTTCCAGCTACACACTGTCAATGTAAATATCTGTAGGCAAGTTTATGATTCCTTGTTTTAATGGAGGAAGGATTTCCAAGAACTTTTTGGGGTCTTGGAAATCATAGGACTGGATCTGCTCATCTAACCATTGAATCTCCTCTTCAATTCTTTCAATAATTAACTCGCAAAATTCAGTTTTGAAGACCTTTAAAGATTTGAAGCATTGAAACAAGGCACTGAAAACATTTTCATCAAATTCAAGATTTGCTAACAAATGTCTTATTTCTTCTACAGCTTCACACACGGAAGGGTCTGCCACATACCCTTCCATTGCATGAATGGATCAGCAAGCACTAGAGTGTCTGGATCGAATTGGAGTTGCCAGGTGAATGGTTCAGCCTGCATATGTATCTAACTGCTGTCCACCATCAACATCAGATCTGCACCTTGATTGCATGTACTGGGACGAGACAATCAACAAGTCGAATATTCTCCCCAGTATGGTCGCCAGTATGTTAGCGCTTGAGATTTCACCTCAGGCTGAGAAAGGTAAACCTTCAAGGCAACGTCAAACCATTCAGCCCCGTAGCTAGCCCTACGGGGTAGGAGAAGGCTCTCTCCGGTCAATCTCAGTAAAATCTTCAATGGCGAGATGACGCACAAGGTAACACAGATATTAGGCTAGTAAACTGATAAAAGGGG
>APFE030038977.1:46461-72487 GCA_000404065.3 Pinus taeda | reverse complement strand
GAGCTCGGTTAGACAGGCGGTGTGCTCCGGATTCTTCATGGACGTGTCCTAGTCCCAACACGGTGAAGAGGAGTTGACTTGGGATAGAGCAATCTCTCGAGGCAGATGGTGCTCCATGTAAGGCGTGTGCTTCCAACGCATTGGAGCAGAGAATCTTGGTTGGTAGAGAGTGGATGGATGGATAATTGTTTGAGGGAAGGCTCGATGGTCCTTTGTTCGAGGGGAGGATTGTTGGGTATACAACCAAAGTCCCACATTTACTAGAAGTGGGGAGGATCATGAGTATATAAGGATGGAAAAATATCTCCATTGGTTTGAGGCCTTTTGGGGGTAAAGCCAAAAGTTGACTAGGTTAAACAGTGATGGTTTTGGGGCACATGGTATTGTGCATCCATGGTATTCTGCTTGTGGTATTATATGTAATAGAGCCTATAAAAGGCTGGAAGGACTTCATTGTAATGAAAAGGTCTGGAGGTGACCGGTGTGTTAGCGCTTGAGATTTCACCTCAGGCTGAGAAAGGTAAACCTTCAAGGCAACATCAAACCATTCAGCCTCGTAGCTAGCCCTACAGGGCGGGAGAAGGCTCTCTGCGGTTAATCTCAGTAAAATCTTCAATGGCGAGATGACCCACAAGGTAACACAGATATTAGGCTAGTAAACTGATAAAAGGGGTTTTTAATAAAATGACGGGGTTTTTCTGCTTGGGCAAAATCACAGCTTGAACAGAGAAATATAATGAACAACACAGATTATCGACTGAGGCAAGGTAGGCAAGAAATTTAGCATCAAACTTAGATTTAAATGGGATGGCAAGACTGGTGAGGAGCTGACAAGGGCATAGGAGATGAATCCTTGTCAAACAGAGGAAAACATTAAACATGAACAAACTTATAGGCAGAGCATGGAAGGCATGAATTCTTACCTAAACACTTCATTCGCTCAGTTAGAAATGATCATGTAGTGAAATGAAACATAACATATTACATATGAAACAAGAGAAAAACTTATGCTAAATTATCATACCACAGGGATCGCAGAAGTCAGAGCTGTGAAATTTTCATTAAAAATCTTGCCAATGACTGTACAATGAAGCTCTGTTATGCTACAGCAGCTCTCAGCCCTCAGAAAACTCTTCTCTCTACTCACTAGCTAAAAAAAATTATTTTTATAAACTATTCTCAAGCAAAAACAAGAGATCGACCCAGCAATCAGGGCGCTGTTTGAACTGCAATTACAATAATAGAAAAAAGAGTTTTCTTCTAAAACAGAACCGTGTCCCTAAAAGTCCTCTGATTGACTAATAAAAATATAAATGCTGGAGCGCAGATCCTCATATAATCCGGACTGAGGATAAAAGTAGGCGAACTGACCCCGTTTTCTGTTGTAAAAGAAAACAAATCAACCCAAAAACTCCTGCGCTGTTTCACCTGCAAAAAATGGCAAAAATGGTTCCTCTATCCTGAAATAAAACAGCGTCTTCCTAAAAATTCTTCGATGGCCCACACATGGAATAACTGCTGGAGCGCAGCTACTTTTAAATCACTAACTGAAGTCTTGAAATTGATGGATATCCTCGTTCTGTTTTAGGCGTATCTTGACTTGGCATTTCTTATTGATAAGAGAATGCATCACGAAATCGGGCACTAAATAGGGCAGCCATGCAACACGTATACTTTTAATATTGTGAATAATGAAACGAAATCCCATCTATGACATCTGGCATGGACAATTATTATGAAGTGATACGTTGAATGAGCCATTTCTAAGAAGGATCAACAAGGTAAGCTCCAATTTCGGCCCTTGCTAAATTAAAAACAATGTTAAAACCACCTTTTCTTCTTCGTACTCGACCTGATCATTAGTATTTGGCGGTCTGACAAAACAATCTTATTGGTATCTAGATGACTGATGGTGAGATTAGTCTTAATGCGCCAATGGCTCTCTTCTGAGTAAGATTCCGAACAATACTCACAGTGAACTTGTGATTTGGAATATGCACAGGCTCCTAATCATAGAAGTTGAAACCTTTCTTGTGAAACTCACTTTTGGACCTATTCTCATGTATATGTTTTGATGTCAAAGTGCCCACTTTATTATAAAATCATAGACTACATCTTCATTGGAAACTGGTAATTCATCCCTTGATAAAATCCTCTCTATGACAGTTTAAGGGAAGGTTTAGAAACTCGTCTTGGAACATGAGTTTATCTTTGTAAGTGTGTTTAAAACATTGAATAATAAACCAGTTTTCTGCGTCTGTTAGTTGCAGAAGTACAATGTTTGTAAGCATCGTGGGACGAAGCTGGAACGAAGATGAACAGAGAATAGCCATACAGACACCATATTTCCACTAAGCTCAAAGATATGCCCAAGTACTAAAGTAGAAAGTAACATCCAAGCGGTACCAGACATATATACGCATAAAATATGGCTGCAGCCCAGTTCACATAGTTGATATCATAAACCCACTCAGTAACAGTGCTACTTGGTTCAAAAGATAAATAGGCCGCAAAATTTCCAAGAACTGTTGCCAAAAAGACAAGAGTTGTGGAAATCCAGACAGGTCCATACATATCAGGATTATCGGCAATCATTTTAATGAACTCTCCTTTGTGTGGATACAGTGAACCAATAATTCTTTCAACCACAACGTATGTGTCCACGTTGAAGTAAGGCCTGTATGTTGCAATGCTAAAAACACCCTTCCAGCCATTTCATGGTTGTGCATTATGTTCACCACCTACATCAGGCAGAGCAGATGGACCATCCACATTAGGTGTAGGTTGATATCCCCACATTCTACATTGAACATTGCTCGGTGGAAATGTCTGTAAGTTTTCTTCTCGAAATTCCGAGGCTCTCAGAACACCGTCCACGGCAGCAAGGGTATATGAGGCTATGAATATTTGATCAAGATCTGGACCTGAAGCCTGGAATATCAACTCTACGAAATGATTCAGCTGCAAGTATTATTAGTTGATCCTGTATATTGAAAAAATGTTTTCCCTCTTCATAACTGTTTCCAAATGTTGTGTGAGCAAGAACATCTGCTGTCAGATTGCGGAACTCCTTGAGCACTTCAACTTCTGCTTCACTAAACAACACCAATTTGCTCCATTCCTCCAACATAG
The DNA here is from genome assembly GCA_000404065.3 of Pinus taeda. Lineage (NCBI taxonomy): Eukaryota > Viridiplantae > Streptophyta > Pinopsida > Pinales > Pinaceae > Pinus > Pinus taeda. The sequence goes on along the minus strand of APFE030038977.1, from coordinate 69,355 downwards.
TTTTTTTTTTTTTTGCCTCTGAGTGCTGTTGATGTTTTGAATTTTGCTTGTGTAGGAATAGGAGCTTGAAGTCGCTGCTGCCTTTTGAAGAGCTGAAGAATAAATTACATAATCAAAAACATGACATTTAATGATTTCTTCTTCAAAACAGGGTTTTGAAGAAGAATCAATCTCTGACATGAGACGGAGTCTAACACTAACTTGATACTTAGGAAAACTATTTCCTAAAATTCATGCCCCCTATGTCTACTATTTACAATGATTTTCCTTAGGATGAATGCTCCTGCATCAGACTCCGAAAGTAGAAAATATTCATGATATCCTGATCATGTGTCTTTTGGTCTTTATCTTCCTAGATCCCATACTTTGTTCTGTAACTATCCAGATGTTTTGTTCCTTTGTTGCTGCTACATTTGTGTTGTCTCTTGCTCCATTTTATTCTTCCTATCAATCAGGTTCAACTTCTAATTGATCTTGCTTGCTGCTACTATCATTTTCCTCCATTTGAATTTCTTCATTATCTGTTTCCATATTTCTACAATTTCTATGTCCAACATACCTTTGGGCTGGTCCATATTCTGCTTTGTATTTCTGTCTCTTTCTCTTTGTTTCAGGTCACTGTTGGTGTCTTCTATGCTGGCTTTGCTTGCTGCCATTGTAGACATTGCCTCCACTTTTGTTTTGGTTGGTGTGTTATCTTTTATGCTGACTTCTGCTTGGATTGTGACCATATTTTCTTTACTTGCTTCATTATTGGGTTTACTTGTTGCCTCCCTATCATCCTTACCCTCTTTCATGATTAAATCATGACTGTTCAACATTCCTTCCAACAAATTAATTTCTCCATTCCATGCATTGAATTCTTCCAAAAAATATCCTTCTTCTCTCATCTTTATTTGGTTGTTCCCTTGTGCCAAATCTCCTCCAGCATTTGCAACAAAACCTGCATTCATAAAACACTTGTTAAAATTAAAAACATAAGGCTATTGTGCCTTATTTTCCTTTGGAAACAATTTAGTTTGTTGCTCTATTTTCTCTTTCTCCACTGTCACCACATCAGTATGCTGATTCAAATTCTCAATAGAATTCATGAGACTGTCAGTTATTCTCTCTTCCACACCATCTGTTCTAATGATGTTTTCTTACTTGGGTTCACAGTAGTGAGATTATCCTCCTTTAATCTGGTTATCTTCACTTTGAAATTGTTTGATTCCATCTTCAAACAACCTCTTCTCAATCTCTCTGATCACATAATCATACTCATTCATGCTTTTTAATGAACCTGCAAACAAATTATTACATCTTCCTGTGTCCATGGCTACTTGAGACACATATTCTTCTTCAGAAACTGTAACTACAGTTTCTGTTCTACTGTCAGGTTCTCTCATCAGTTTCTCCAACAGTTTAATTTCCTCTTCACACTTAGCAAGCACTTCAACATAATGCTCTCTTCTTCCAGCTTCATCCTTCACATGCTGTGTTACACTATTAAAATACTATCCTCCTTTGACCCTTGTACTCTCAAGGTCTTTTTGCTGTAGAAAATCACTACTTCCCTCATTCAGGAGGTCTTCTCCATCATACTATGTTCTCCTAGAATACTCCTCCAAATTTTCGACATCTTCAAAAGACTATCCATCCTCTTCAAACCACTCCTTTGTTAGTGTTCCTTTTCCCAAGGTTAAATCCTTTGGATATGGTTCCTCCTTCTTAACATCTTTGAGTAGATATCCTTCTTCCCTACTATCTGTCTCAATAGTTTCCATGGCTATCTCCACTATGCCTATCATCATAGTGAATTGATGATCCTTTACTATGTTTTCAGCTAACATAGTCTCTTCCTCAAGCTTTCCTTCAGTCCCTTGTTGTTCTAAATCCGTCTGATGATTTAGAAATTTTGCGATTGTCTCCTCTTCAATCTCTTGAAGCCCTTCACTTAGTTGCTTGATATCTTTCTCCAGTTGTAGATGAGATCTATCTATCTCATATTTTTCCCGAATAGAATTTTGATTCTACTGGTCTTCTTCCTTCTTCATGACAATATCAACCAGTTGTCATTCACCTGCACACATACACAAATTTTCAGATTTAAAATCATTACACCTTTTGGTCTCACTTGAAGTTTCATTCTTCAAGTCTTCATCTTCACTTTCTCCCAAAATTTTTCCTTGTTCTGGTTCACAAATGGATCCTTCCATTTCTAACTCAACTTCCTTGAGTTTTTCCTTCAACCACTTCACTTGCTTTTGTTGTAGCCTTCTTTGTATTTCATGCCATTCCACTAGCTTATTCCTCAAGACCCAACCTAGTCTTTGGCTTTCCTCAAGCATTCTCCTTATTGCATTGAGTTGTTCCTCTAATTCAACAACCTCTTTGTCAATTTCTTCTTAACTCATCCTCTTGCAATATTCTTTGGCATCCTCTTTCTTATATCCTCTGTTGTGGCTTCTCTCTGAACCTCTACTATGAATATTAGTAGTCATCTTCTTCTCTTCTTTCTTCATGAGCTCCTTTGCAACAAGCCTCTGCAACAGCTAGTCCTCTTGGTTACAATCTTACCTCACTAGGCTCTCCTCACTCAGTCTTTTGGTAAGCACGGTCCTCTATGTAGGACCTTCTCCTAAGCAACAACTTTGCTTCTTCCAAGCTTCTATAATCTCTTACTCTGTCTTGAGAACACTTCAGTTGTCCTCTCTATCCAAGCTCTTGTTGGATTCTTCAGGTTCACTGTCACTTCTTCTTCAGAGTATTCTCCTTACTCTATCTTCAAGAACACAATTTGTTCTTCTCTCACAGCTTCTCTTGCTATCACCTGTGCATTAGTAATAAAACACACATTCTTAATCTAAAACAGAACACTTTACCTCGCCTTCAAGATCTCAGCATGATCTTGTTTCACCCATTCTTCTAGACTTTGAATGGATTGTCCTCTGGTTAGTTTCCAAGTCCTCTTTCTTTTAGAACTTGCCTCAACCAATCTTACTTTTTCTTTCCTTCAAGGAATTCTTTGTTTCTGCCTACTCCAAACCTCTATTGGAACTATTACAGTCTTCCAAGAACTTCAAAAGTTATCCTTTTATGAATTACAAATCTGCTATGATTACAAACTTCTGCTCTAATACCACTGATGGTGTAGGGTAAAGGTAACACCCACACGTACCCATAGTATGCACTTAATTAATAATGCATCCACAACTATCCCAGGATATTTGACTCTACAGTGGACTCAACCCTTCAGACCATCAATTGTCAAGTGGCCCTCTTATCTAGTTCATTTTAACGGAACTTCAGTCACCCCACCTGAAACCTCTATCGGGATTATATGAGCCCTTCAAACCTCTGATTTAAGTCTTTACACACACACACACACACACACACACACACACATATAACAAATCCTCTCGACCTTGATTACTATATATATATATATATATATATATAGATATATATATGATATATAATAGAGAAAATCCCTTCATAGGCGTTATTCCTTACAAAACCCATAAACAAAGAAAATACTGGAAACCTATAGCTTTCCACCTTTGTATGGAATTTTCAGATATTTCGAGGCCGTACCTCATCACAATCAGCCATCGTAGTGTCCAATTGGTCATACCCATATGAACCATCACCCGTCCTACGACTCCGATGTGACTATCGGATCGTTTAAGCCTTATAAGGCTCACAACCTTTATTGCAATTATAATGGAATAACAAGAAAATACACGAAGGACTCCGCTTTGAAACCTTATAGCGGATTTCAAATTCTATAGACTTGCATTCATAACTATCGGCGGTTCCGCACTCCGGAATGCCGACTCCTCTGATCTTTGCCGGCGTCGATCTGATCTGCGATCTGACAGTTGAGATTAAGTTGTGCTATCACATATCACTCAACCTCAATGCCCAGATTCTTCCGTTTCTACTAATTTTCCAGTGTAAATAGGGATTTAGGTTGCAATACTTACTATCCATAAATAACCTTATCGATGCGATGCTTCACCTCCTTCAAATAGATCATCTTGACCATTGATCCATGTGATCAAATGGTTCCTGTACACTAGTATTTTAATCCCCCACGCTTTAGTTTACTTAGTCTTCCTCACTAATTCTTTAGGTTTCTATGGGTTTAACTTCTCAAAGGTTCTGATTCTTCTATTCCACTGCTCAAATACTCCTTTGAACTCAATTCTTCGAGCTCTGAACTTTTCTTTCACTCCAAAGCATTACTCTGATGCTTCAAAGGGACTCAATGGTCCATTATGATTTTTTGAATCGTTCTCCCCTCCATGCTTTTCCCTCAACTGTGTTTGCCTATAATTATTGAAAACCTATGGTTTCACACCATAAACACTCATATAACACACATTTCATATGTTTTGACATAGTTAGGAATCTCTGCATATATTAATTTAAAAGCATAGATTACAACCAAGACACCCCAGTCTCACATAGACCAGATTATCAACATTAGTGGCCTCCTCTATTTCCTGTAGGCTTACATATATTTATATGGAAACATTGGATCATATCGATCACATCCTTTCCTTAAATCACTCAACTAAAGCCCTAAAGTTTGCTACATACATATATATGTGGCTTTATCCACTCCATCTTTTCTTTGTTTGAAAATAGAGAGTCCCCTTTTTTGCTCAATGGTCCGCATCTATTCTCCCTTTAATGCCTAAAATATCTCTCTTGCTCCTAGGATCATGGAACTACCGATGTTCTCATTTATTTGTTTTGAGAGCATATAATTAAATCACACTTAAGGCCTAAATGTTGTACTAACTTGATACCTAGGAAAACTATTTCCTAAAATGCATGACCCCCTATGTGTACTATTTACAATGATTTTCCTTGGGCTAAATGCTCCTGCATCAATTAACCATCACTGATCATGGTTCACCATAGAGACATTGACCATGAATGACCGTATTTGAGCATGATTAACCATCACTGATCATGGTTCATCCTAGAGACGTTGATTAACCATTATGACCATGGTTGATGATGGGGAAGCATACTTGACCATGGAAGATCATCATTGAACATCATTGATTATGGATGAACATGGTTGAGCACGTTTAACTCAATTCAACCCCCATTGTCCATATTCAAATTTATTAATTTATCAATAATTTTTATTAATCAATTAGTATTAATTAATTAATGCTATCTAATATTAATATAAATTAGAACCAAGGGAATCATTTTTAAACCCATGAGAATAATATTAAACTCAAGGGACTAATATTATAAACCCAAGGTATATAAACCCTAAGATAAATATTATAAACACTAAAATAAACATGGTTGACCATGGTTGATTTTCATATTTATATGTTTAATTAGCTAAAACTATTGTAGGCTATTTTTTGAATGGACTATCATAATATGTTTGCCATTTGTAATACACTTATAAGTTAATAACAATATCTTATAACACTTACAACTATTTTTTAATTAGTTAGAAATTTTGAATAATGAAGAACTACATTATGTGATCATATTTTAGGTTAAATGATATAGTTCATTAACAATTTTTATTAAATGAAATAATGCAAAAACTAAATTTAATAGGAATGATAGATTATTGATATAAGTCTAATTAATATATCAACCACATTTATTAATGTGGTTGTGCTAATTCTATTATATTACAAAAATAATTTAAATCAAATTGTATTTACCACAATTAACAAAAATAACTTTTCCCTTGATTAAACTAGTTCAACCTTCTTATATTCTAAATGTTTGTAATTAAAAACAATTTTGATAAAAAAAAAAAATTCTTAAATTAGGATACTTTTTCTTTCGTATAAACCATTTATATGCATTTTTAAGATTCAAAATCCATTTACATATTCACTTTTATGGATATTATTTACATTTTAAAAGAATTTGACATTTGAATGTTCATTAAAAACAAATTGTAACTCACTATCTTGCATTATTTTGTTTTCACAGAATTTACAGAATGACTTAAAAAGTGCTCCAAAAGTGGATTTGTCCCACCTTCCAATGTTATATAAGATCATTGGAATTGGAATCGATCAAAACTAATAAGATGGTTGTTTTTTTATAAGCATCATCATTGGGAACTTCAACAAAAATTTCAATTGAAACCAAGTTTGCATAACTGAGTTAAGGTGAGTTTTTTTCAAATAATATAATGGATCCCATCGTCAAGTTCTCCTTGACCATTCTCAATGTCTATTGCAGGCTTCTTGGAAGCACCATTGACTTGCTAGATAATTTTATGAATCGCTTATGGGCTATCATCTCTTTTCTGTTAGCCTTCCTCGTGACAAGTTGAGTAGCATGTCTATAGGTGTAGTTTATATTAGAATGGGGTTCATGAATTTTAATTCTGGATAAATGAAAAATTGTTTGGATGATCACAATTTGATAAGCCTAAAATAGTGTTCATATAAATCGCAATAGAATAGACTAAATAAACGATTAGAGAAATGAAACATCACAATTTTAAGTTTCAAAATGTGTGCAAAGTTTCTATGCCATCAAATATTCATAGTAACAAGAATCATTTGAAATCTTTGCATGGACAGATAGGATGGACTAGGCTTCGATTTGTTATTCTCCATGGTTCTTGTTTAGGTTTTTGTTACTTTGTGGTTCCATATGTATGCAAAGTCTATAGAAATGGTGAAGGGAGATACAGTTAATGAGCCTTGGTATTGCAACAAAACTACTACAACTGCCAAGGCTACTGACTTTCACTATCAACCTAGGGTTCGTACAAACTTAAGAGGTATCAAAACTATATGGGAAACATACAAGGTGTCCTTCGTTCTCTGTCATATTGTAATGAAGTGCATGTACTAAAGTCAAATCCTAAACTAATTGCAAAAAATTAAATGTTCTAAATGGAACCTTAACCTATTACAAGAAAGAAATTACAAGGAAAGAGACTGAAATCAAATGCTAAAAAACACCATTCTCTAACTAACTGCTAAGAGGATTTTCTTCAAAAGAATGCTAAGTTAGGATGTATGCAATACTATTGTCCTAAGCATGCATATTTAAACCATCAAACCTTCTACTGTTGTGCATGTAAATAAATAAAATAAATATGTTTTTATTTGTCCTTTTTCATGTGAAAGGGTGAAAGATAATCTCTTTTGGTAATTTGGCAGGTGGCTTTGAGATGATGGTGAATGGTCAGAAGGCTTAGGAGACAGGTAGGGATCATTTTCTAGCTCCCATGAGGATTTCTTCTCAATTTGGCCTCAAAACAGGGTTTCCTATAGGATGCTATAGGATTTCCTAAAAACCTACAGGATCTCCTGAAAACCTGTACGATACAATCGAGAGCAAAAGGATGGGCGTTGAAGGTGATGCAAAGCTTGGGGAAGGTGGTTGGAGGATGAAATATAGAAAGGAAGTCCCTAGGACCACTTTAGAACTCAAAACCCATGTTGGGAGATGGCTATATTTGCTCAAAAAGCTTGGAGAAGTTTCCCTGTGAAATGATGAAATTGGTGAGGGTTTAGTGAAATAAATTGAGGACGATGGGTGGATGAAGTTGGGATGAGGTTTCTAACTATGAAATCTCTCTATACTGATGAAACATCAGCACTGCATCAAACATTGACATTTACCCAAAAATAATGCAAACAAGAACAATTTCAATTATCGAAAGGAAATATAATTTCATGAGCTAGATGTCTACTTCATCCATGAGGAAGACTTTGTAGAATGATATAAAACATTGATGAGATATAATGTTGGACTAAATATAGAAGAAATGGAAATCAAATCCTACCCTTGAAAACGAGAAAAATGCTGACCTAAGTGAGGAGAAAGAGGGTCAAAATGTTCTTGATGGTATGGAGGTCAAGTAGAGGCCTAATCCCAGCTTCAATGATGATTTTTCTCAAATTGGGCTCAAAATAGGCTTTCCTACAAGATGATATAGTGATTTAGTACATGATGTACATATTTACTATAATTCATCGAATGACCAAGAAAATCAAATCCAAAATGGATGAGACAAATTTTTTTATTAACTAGGATGTCTTAGGTCCCCATTGTTATAGACATTTTTGGTCACTGCAGCCCCAATCATAAATGTCCATAAATCAAAGGTTCCTAAGTCCCTAAAAGTGTTGCTTCACTCCCTAAAGGAACAAGGTCAGCTGATTACATCATCTCCAAGAAGTTCTCCACCGAAAACTGCTTAGAACTGGTTAAAACTGGACCATACATAATTCTTAGTGTAGAGGGTGCTATGCATCTCACCTACTCAGTGTAAAGGGTACGGTGCATACTGGAAAGCCCTTCTGTAGGGTGTGATGGGCGAAAATGGACAAATGGCAGAGACAGTTTGCAAGGTGGAGGATCATAGAATATTCCAGAAACTTCTCCTCTGACACTTGCCTCTCTGAATTCGCCCAGGGATGAGTAAGAGATCATCAATCTCCAAGTGGAATCAAGAACTATAAGAGAGAGGACACTAATCAAAATCCCAAAATCTGACTCACCCCCTACAATCATCTATAAATGGATTCCTCATCTTAGAGATCCAGAGGTTGGAATCTTGTACCTTGTAAGGAAGTGTTGTTGGTTTCCTGGTGCAACATCATAGTGTTGGGTGATCTAAGCTTTACATGAGGTGAAGAAGGGCTTTCATGCTAGAGGATGATGCTGGGTAAGAGCAATTGGTTGTAATCCTCTTTACTATTCTTGATATTAATAAAGCTATTCAATTTTTCCTCCACATTCTTGTATGTTTGATGATATATGTATTTGTGTGGTCAATACATATCTAGTCCTGTATTTCTTATGATTGTAGACCTTTGTTCTTCGACAGTATTATGCTGCTTTGATTCCATAGGTGCTCTTTGAAGCTGGGTAGACGAAGAAGAAGTGGCAAAGATCTATCAAAAAGGAGAGGAACCAAGCAAGGAACCAAGCGCAAGACTGAGGTTGGTGTCCTTTGTTCCCCTCTTATCTACTTCTCATAAAGGAAAGCTATAGTAGTTTTAGTTTGTTTGTTTCTAAGATAGCTACCAATCTCAGTGGGACTAGCAGCTCCGAGTGGAGAGTATATTTCCCAATAAAAAAATGTCGACTCCACTGGGGAGCGAATAGATTGTTTGCTGGTCTATATTTGTTTGTTTTATAAACTTACAGACGGAGCCTGAAGTCAAGCCAGCTAGCCTTCGAGCTGCATTTGCTATGAAAGTGCAAAGTAGATCAATGCTGCTTCAGTCTATCTCTGGGTTTTGTTTATAAATTGAAAAATCGATCTGCAAACACTCTAATTTCCCTAGTGGTGGCTCTAGTAACCTCATTAGATCAACCCCTGTGATTTATATTTACTGAACATCACTTGCTTGGCCTAAATCCCTGAATTGAGCTACAAACTGTGACTAAAGACAAAGTAAAAGTCTCGCACTGGTACCATCGCACCCTCTCTTCAAGGAAGTTTGTATGCATCACAACTCCTATGTGCAGTAGCTGAGATGCATACTGGATTCCCTGCATAACAGGTGCGATGGTCAGAGAAGGTTAATTTTGCCTTCAAACTTTGGTTTTTCTTCACTCCCTTCAGCTCTATTTAGGCGTTTTGATGTCTATGATCAGTATACCTCTGTGGAAACCCCCTTCCTTTCCATCATTCTACCTCCATTGTGCAAATAATTGTAAATGTTTTTATGTATTGTGCGCCATTTTCAGTTTTCTTTTACAAAGAAGTAGCGTAATCAGATTGTCGTTTCTTGATTTGGATGTGTCGCAAGTGTCATTTTCAGTCATAGAAGAGAATCCTATTGTTCTTGATGGTTGATTATACTGGTACTCTTGTATGTGATTTGAATTAGGATCTTTTCAAGGGTCGAAAACAATTTTCAATTCGAAATTGCAAAGTGTCATCGTTATCTTCACTTCATTTTGAAGAGAAATTTGTTAGTGTTGTCGCTTTGAAAAGATAATTCAGATTTGTACTTAGCATTCTTCTTGTCATTCACACATTAAGAAGGTTGAAAACAAATACATGCATGTGCATTTGCATTTAGATTTCTTGTTGATTTAATTTAGGACAGTGCATTTAGTGTGTGTTATGTGCTCTTTGTTGAAAGAATCTCGTTTTTCTTTCCTTAGTAGCTAGGATTGTCATTGCAAAAGAAGATTAAATGATTGTTTATCATCTTAGACTGCATTTTAGGAATTGTATATCTACATCACATGGTGAACCTGAAAGGAAAATTTCTTAAGTAAGATCAACTGTAAAATAAATTCAATGAACATAAAAATGCTTTGGAACCTAACGCACAACATCTAGAATTCTAGGCTAGAGACGTATTCCAACGTCATTAAGCCTAGTAACTATCGCCTTCATTGTGGGTTGGGTGATTCCTCCTCTTTAAGATGGCAAGTGCCAGTACAGACTTATGCTCCCACATACCATCGGGTATATATTGGGAGACCACATTAGGCTATATCATTTATCCTTAGGAAGTCATGTCTGCCGCCCTATCGATTGCAATGCACTGAACACAACATTCAGGAAGATTGACTGTCGTACCGTAAAAAGTATTTTGCAGTTTGGCGATTGGTTTGGTAATCCCTCTGTCTAGATTTCCAGAGTAGTCTCCTTCATTCCTTTTCAGAGTCCTTAAAGGAAAAGGTCCATCTAAGCACTTGTCACTTCAGGCTCATTAAAAATCGAAGGCGACTAGAGTCATCTTTTGTTTTTTCTCGACTCTTAAAAATTGAAAAAACAAGTTGTGTCAAAGCGTCTAAAATTCATTTAATTCGGAATCATTTTTCCCATTTTTATTTTGAGTTCATCAAGTAATCCGCAATCGTGGAATAAAGTCAATCAAAACCCCGTCGTTCGCAGAGACTTACGAGTCAACCATCGTTCACTCAGGAAACGAAGCTATTTCGGACAAAGAAAAATCGTTTGACCGAGCCGAAGTCCCCTAGGTTGGTTGGGGAAAGTACTCCAATATCCTTAGAGAATCCAGCTACTCCAAACATTTCTGGTATCCCTACCTCTACAGAAGAAATTCCGCATCCACAAGAGGACATTACAACTAATCCTAGCATGACGGTAAACACTTCTATCCTCGAACCGGTTCCATCTACAAGTAATTCAGAAGGTGTTACTCCCCGAACATCTGTCGTTGCAGAAATTATACCTTCTTTGGCACCAGAAATATTTTATGGACCTGACGGTCTACCTCTTCCTCCTGGAATGATCGCCATAGAAGAGATTGTGGAAGATCCTCCATCTAACGCTCCATCACAATTTGGAGCTGGGATCACCCTATATCCTTCTTCATCAGAAGTTAGTCTCCCACCATCAGAAGTTCCTGAAGAATCACTGAGGAATATTTTGGATAGACTAAATATGTATGAACAACCATTGACATCTAGGACTGTTTCATCCAACACAGCAGTGGCAGAACTTCCTACTGCTACTTCGACAATGTTTGCCGGCGTGCCATATTTCCCAACTAGCTATCAGTCACTGGATGGAATCCATCTAGGGGCTGTTTCGATAGTGTGTTTTGTTCCTGTTTTTTTGTCTGGAATAGTATCTGGAATCTCTTATGTTGAGTCTCAGCAAATTGACCCTTCGCAGTGTCAATTTTGGCAATCCAGTCCCCAAAGGAAAATCATTCCTCTAAGCACTGGATTACCATCATATGGAGGGCCGTATACCCTTTCATTATCTTCTTCAGGAGAACAACCATGCGAGAGTTCACAACAAAATTTAGGTTATGCTGGAATTACATCTAGCATTTGGGTGCCAACCCTACCTCAACAACCAAGAGTTTTATACTCAATGCAACGAAGTTTACCTATGTCAAATATCCCCACTACGTTGGCTATTTTGGTAGTGTTGCAAGTACAAGCGTTGCCTGTTGTATGCCAACCTCAGGTTTCTCAGGTCATAATGTAACAACCTATTGTCCCTATGATGCGAGCACAACCACTGACTAGTGGAATGACCCACGTTCAAATGAGGATCATTACCCCTCATCTTAGTCAAACAATTAGTACTGGACAACAGCTCATGGCTTCACAACCATGGCTAGTGCAATACCAACAACTGCAATTCCAACAAGCTTACCAAGCATCCGAGCAACAAGTCTTTGCAACTAATGGGCAGCCATATATTCAAAATGGTCAATATCAATCATTTCATAATGGTCATCCCCATCAACTTTACCAAAGTTACCAGCATCAAATGCATTATGCTGGTATGCAAAGACCAACAGCTCAGGAAATTCCATTTTACCCTGGGTACGCTTCGTCAAGCTTGAATCAACAGTTGCCTTCTGTGGCGACTTTAGAGTTACCAGATCTAATTCGACTAACGAACAATCCAATTGCCTACGCCCCTTGGTGGCCGATGATTCCACATAAACTTTCGTCAGATATTCCTAAATTTAATGGAAATCTGGGTGAAGACCCGTCGAATCATGTGATGATATTTCATCTGTGGTGTTCATCAAACACTCTCAATGATGATTCAATCAGGATTCACCTTTTTTAGCGAACGTTAATTGGTCCAGCAGCAAAATGGTATATCGAATTGCCGAGAGCTTCATTTGATAACTTCAGTACCCTAGCCAGAACCTTTTTAACCCATTTTCAGTTACCCATAAGGTACGAAATGGGAACAGAACTGCTTACCAATTTCAAGAAAACAATGGCCACTCACATATCCTATCATATTCATGAGTGGCGACATCATCGTAGAGTGGTAAAAACATATGTTCCTGATGAGCTGTTGGCTGAATGGTTTATTAAGTCATTGTTACCTTCTATTACGGAAGATGTGGCAAAGGGAGGAGTTTTCATTGAAGAGCAAGTTATTTCTTATGCACAATACCTAGAATTGATCTATGCTCAATCTGGCACGCTCTACGATAAAATCCCTGATGCTCCTAGACCGGAATTTTTGGTTCCTACCCCTCCTAAATCAAACAAAGACTCTTATGCCGGTGATGGTGTGATAGGTATGACTAGCACGAAAACTGTAAAGGCTATGTCAAATAAAGCCTGTATGGTTTCAAGTCAAAATGCAAATGAAGAACTTCTTGCCTCGGAAATAAATGTTGTGTCAACTGACAAAGGCAAAGAAACTAAGTAGCCAGGAGGTAAGAAGAAAAATAAATGGAAGAAGAAGAAACAGGAGGAGTCGTCTCCTGAAAAATCTTCTGCAAACCCTTCTAGAGATAGGAAACCAAATCTTCCATGCCTAATATGTGATGATTATAATTGGACGAGAGAGTGTCCATATAAAGCTGAGCTTAGAAAATTCTTCAAGAGATCAAAAACCTTGGCAGTATTGACTGATCCATTTCTGAATCCAGGAACAAATCTGGTTGCTAGTGATAATGCTTCCCCATCCCGAGTGCTTATGCTGTCTGTTTCGAAGCACCAAAATGATGCTTTAATATCGACAAGGAATAAAGATTACGAGAATCCACAGTTGTTGAACAACAAGGCTAATGATCAATCTAGTAGTTCGACAACAACTTCAACTGAAGTTGTGCCACCCATCATTCCTCAGCTAATGATAAAACTGCCAAAGGGAGTAGTACACAATCGACATTTAATCCTCGTGCCAGAGCAGCACAACATTATAATATAGTGGAGGATCTGGCCCAATCGTCGTCTGCTATGTCAACACTTGAGGTACTGCGAAACTGCCCCTCCCAAAGGTAGGCTTTATTTTCAGTGATAGGTGGGATTGACCCAATGGATTCCATTCTTGTATCCTTTAATCACAAAGGATATGACCCTCAGTTACTAGCTCAACTAGCTTTCCTTATTCAAGTGAAAGCCCTCAACAAAAGTGTTCATCAAACAATTATTGAGGAGGGAGCATCTACATGTATTATCTCGATGAGTTGCTAGAAAACTTTAGGCTCACCACACTTGTCGCGATCGTCGACAATGTTAAAAGAATTTGATGGACAGAAATACACTCCATATGGGATTTTAAATAACTCACAAGTCAAACTGGGGGCCAAGACAATAGAAATTGATGTTAAAGTAATCGATGGAAACCTTGATTACAAAATCCTACTGGGAAGGCCCTAGATATATGCTATGGCTACAGTTGTGTCAACATACTTTAGAAAGATTGCATTTCCTTTCCAAGGAGGAATTACAATCGTCGACCAACAAAGGTTTCTCCCCAACAGTTCACAAGTTATGGGAAGCATTCCGATGATCCACGGAAGCTCTCAATCGCTTCAAAATATCGAAGTAGGCCTACTAAAAGACCCTACATTGATGGGTACTTTTTCCCTACCACCTCCAAACAATCTCGCAGAAATGGCCACGGTAGGAAGCTACAACATGATATCTTCTAGATTCAGAAGATTCTTGAACATTTTGTCAACATGGATCATCACCCTAATAGAAATATTGTAGCAATCAATTTTCTTGGCCTAGGGGGCAAACCCAAATCAACACTCATCAAGTGTTTGGATAGATAGGTCTAAGGAATATGGCACCCCTTCAGATCCTTGGTCGCATGTACATTCTACAGACGAAGGAATCATTCAGTCAATGATGACAGGAGAGGCACCATGGGAAGATTACCACCATCGTTCCCATCTTCTGGATTACCTCAAAGATTATTCGAGTGACCTTAATCATCCTTCAGTTTTTGATTTTCTATCAAACACTGTAAACACAGTGAATTATGAGGATAATTCTTTTACTCTCTCAACCTCATTAAAAAATGAAACAACTCCATTTCCAAGTCGAGTATTTCAAAGATCTCGGGGGTAAACCTTCATTCCAACCACCGTTTTGAATGCAATGAAGCTTGGGGGGCATGTACCTCGATTTGTGTTATCATACTAGGGGCATGCAAACTTATCAAGAGTAGTGTTACCACAAGGTTCAATCTCGTTAAAAAATAAATCCGCCATGAGCAGTTTTTATGTGAATTTCAAGCTCGTTAAAAATTAAACCTAAGCAATGAGCAAATGTTTCCCCCAGAGTTTAAGCTCGTTAAAAATGAACCAATCTCCGGTAAATAACCATTATCAATGCATTATCATTAGCTTTTGAGCCTTGGTCGTGTTCTCATCATCACCTCCACTCTATTTTAGCCGATCATACGCCTCCATTTGATTGTTTACCCATTTTGAGGAACATCTACGATGAGCGATTTTGTTATCCATCCTTGTGACATTGCCATGATCTGAAAATTCCAAACCTTACCTGGAATCAACTGCTACCCGAAATTATCACTTGTTCCTCAAAAAAACGAGTCTCCTTTAAGCTCTTTTCACCTGACTCGTAAAATATGAAAATATTGCTGAGCAATTGGCCTCTTCGGCTCGTTAAAGTCATCGGAAGTGCTATCCCTCCTCTATATTTTAATCTTTTTGGACCTGAGGGATTATTGCACAAAAAGATCGAGCGCTTGTCTTGTTCGGCTTGTTAAAACTTCTGAAAATTCATCCCTCTCATATTATTTTACACTTTTTTGGACTTAAGGGATTATATGACAAAAAAGAATCATTGGAGTTTCCTTTCTATCCCCTTTCAAACTCTCTAAAATTGAAAAAGGACCGAGTTATCATTGTCGTTAAACTCGTTAAAATCAATAGCCAAAAACTTGTTCAAATGGACGAGAACGAGTTTCACTGTCGCTAGGCCCATTAAAAGACAGCGACGGGTTCGCCCAAAGGGCATATTATAGAACAAGCATATGTTATCCTCCTCAATCTTGATAAAAATAAAGAGGTACTGGTCGACAATGACTGGGGAAAAATTGGGAAGAAAACTTGAAGAAACTTTATTGGTAGCAAGTCACTCTTGAACATGACACTTTCACTCCACATCCGAGTTGGGTTGGGTTATTCATTCACCGGTCATATCACCATTGGTCTGTCACACCATCCATATTTGGGGTTAACACTACCTTTCCTTATTAGTGTCACTGGTATGTTCAAGAGAAGTCACTCAAAGAATTCACCTGTGTCTCATCTGCTGCAATACATTCACGCTCCATTCTTTCATGACTGCCACCCTGAACCCTATGTCATCATATCGTTTTAACCTCCATAATCATTTTCTCCATTCCATGTCGTAGATGTGGGATTCATTAAGGCCCTCCTATGATGGATCAATTCTTGTCGACATCAGCTCATTATCCAAGAAATCGACATAGGAACACCCCTTTCAGTACTTTGAAGCTTGCATGCCTCAATGGCAAGTTTCTCACTTTCGGCAACAAGTTTACATTAATGGCCTTCGACCGAGAGATTTTGCGTGGTGTTCGATGCCAAGTCCCTTTTTCACACCACGTGAATAGTATTGTAGTACCTTGAGGGTCATTGTCATTATTGGTGATTCCTCTCCTTCCTATTAATAGCTTACATCATTGGCTGGTAATCAAGCAATGTCTTTCCATGTTTGACTCCAGAACATCTTTCACATGGATCAAAACTGGACCATATAGAATGCCTAGTGCAGAGGGTGCGATGCATCTCACGTACTCAGTGTAAAGGGTGCGATGCATACTGGAAAGCCCTTCTGTAGGGTGCAATGGGCGAGAATGGACAAATGGCAAAGACAATTTGGGAGGTGGAGGATCATAGAATCTTCCAGAAACTTCTCCTCTAACACTTTCCTCTCTGAATTCGCCCAGGGATGAGTAAGAGATCATCAATCTCCAAGTGGAATCAAGAACTATCAAAGAGAGGACACTAATCAAAATCCCAGAATCTAACTCACCCCCTACAATCATCTATATATGGATCCCTCATCACAGAGGTCCAGAGGCTGGAATCTTGTATCTTGTAAGGAAGTGTTGTTGGTTTTCTAGTGCAACGTCATAATGTTGGGTGATCTAAGCTTTACATGAGGTGAAGAAGGGCTTTCATGCTGGAGGATGATGCTAGGTCAAAACAATTGGTTGTAATCCTCTTTTCTATTCTTGATATTAATAAAGCTATTCAAGTTTTCCTCCACATTCTTGCATGTTTGATGATATATGCATTTGTGTGGTCAATACATATCTGGTCCTGTATTGCTTATGATTGTAGATATCTGTTCTTCGATAGTATTATATTGCTTTGATTCCATAGGTGCTCTTTGAAGCTAGGTAGATGAAGAAGAAGTGGTAAAGATCTATCAGAAAGGAGAGGAACCAAGCAAGGAACCAAGCGCAAGACTGAGGTTGGTGTCCTTTGTTCCCCTCTTATCTACTTCTCATTAAGGAAAGCTATAGTAGTTTTAGTTTTTTTGTTTCTAAGATAGCTACCAATCTTAGTGGGACTAGAACCTCTGAGTGGACGATATATTTCTTGATAACACCCATTCCAAGTGGAATCACTAAAATCACCTCTATTAACCTATGCTAAAAGATAGAAAAAACATTACTAGTCGAAAATCTAGAAATTCAAGAACTAGTGAGCTAGTAAATCTAAAAATAGCCTAACCTAATCAAGTGAAAATGCAGTAGGGTAATTTTTATTATGAAATAGAATGATTTTTTGATCTAATGAAAGTGCAATAAACTATATTGAATCTCATTAGCATGCTCTAAAAAATACCAGAATTATATTGTTCCTTGCCATAAAGGAGTTCCAAAAATCTAGATTTGGGAATATGAAGACTACTCCAAGAAGCTCAATGATTATTATCAAATTCCAAATCTTTTCTAGGGATGAAATAATGCTTGTGATCCTGAAAAAGAAATTATATAAACCATTTTACTCGATCCTACAACAAGAAATCAATAATTCTAGATGTAGAAATAGAAAGAAATAAAAACAAGAGATGCATGTGAATAAGCGGTGAAAACAAGGAAAGAAAATGATACAAAAGGGATCTGGGGCTCCTAGCATGGCCAAGCCCAAGGAAACTCAAAGGCCTATGGAGGAGAAGAAGATTTAGAAGGTAAACATGACACCAATGCTCATTATTTTCATTAATAGAATTACATCCCTACAAAAAAATACAATGGAGATGCAAAAATATGAGTTCTCTCCATAAGAACACTAATGAAAATCTAGACCCTAGAGGAAAATTAAACTTGTTACTTATACAAAATTATTAGGAATCATTCCCCATGAATGGAGGAAACTTTCCCCACCAAAATCCCTTGATTAGTGGATTTGGTCCTTTGATTAGTGGCAGACATTCCTAGATTTTCTCGATCATTGTAGTTTCACAATATGTGCCATAATTCCATAATATATTGTTGATTTATTATTTATTACTGATCCTCTTGTAGTAGGGAACATGTCCCTAAATTATCTCCTCCTCCAAATCTTCATAATCTTGCCAATATTCTCATAATATTCTACAAAAATAAATAATATTAGGCACAAATATCAAATTATTCATCAACTTTCCTAATGAATATAAATTAAAGTAAAAAATAAATTATCTAATGTAGAAAGAGAGGTTTAACGTGCTGAAGGATGGTCATAGGCCTTAATTTATGTTTTAATTTAGAGGCACATAGCTTAATTTATGTCTAATTTAGAGGCCCATCATACCTGTGTTGAAAGTGTTGCTCATCCTCTGAGCAACTTAGTGACCTCATTGTGCCTCATCCATGGCCCTGGTGGCCTCTCTCTTGTGGATTAAGAATATTGGCTGCAAGTTCTGCAAGGACAAGCCCAAAATCATATTTGTCCAAAGAAAAATCACTATTTATTAAGACCATTAACTTGCTTCTTCCTTTTTCCCCTTATTCAAGATGGGTTTTTGAATATTTTTCCATTTAGAAAGGTCTTGCATATCCTTATCAATCCTTTTGCTACATTTTTCAACCATTTTGACACCTCTAACACCTTCAAAATGCATTTAAATGAGAACTAGGGCATCCTGTAGTAATTCTTGTGAAAAGTACAGGGAACACTATTAAAACTACATGAAACTATTTTTGAGCATAAATGATAGTTTAAGCCTAGGAAAGGCCCCCAACTTGACTCTCATGTATTTCTCTCATTTCTATAACATCTTTTAAGCCTTGGACAAAAGCTAGAAAGAGATTAGGGACCTCTTGGAAAGCCTCTTTTCATCACTCTATTTTGAGTTTTATTTTGATGGTGAAAGCCTCATTTCCTTTTGTTTCCTTCTTCTCTCTTGTGGCCTAGATGACTACCTAATGGCCTTGGATTTCTCTGTTTTGATTAGGTCTTTCTTAAGCTCTCACATCTTTGGGTTTAACATAATTTGTTCATTTCTTCATTCTTGTAGCAACATTTTGCGTTCTTGTAGTAGTCATTCCTTCTCTTTCAGGGTCTTCTAACTATATGGGAGTGATGATAATTGATGAAGAGGGACTCGATGATGACGCTAGGGCTCAAAGGGAGTAGTGTAGGTTTGTGAAAATGGAGAGGGTGCTCTATTTGTTTGTCTTTTTTTCAAGAATGAAATGGGATGGATGAATGATGAATAGATATTGAATATGAAGTGGATGGAGGGCTTGGAGTGCTGTGGTGACTTAGCCTTTGCAAAAAATTATTCTTTTAACTGTTGTCCTCATTCCTTCGAATCATCACCCTTCATAATTTGACCTTTCAACATTGCATGAGTGAAGAAGTGAGCTGAAATTAACTAGTTGAAAGTGGCTGAGACTGTTGACCCATCCTTATATTATAAAAAATCATCTCTCATGCATTGACAAAAAATTTCTAGCTATAATACGCTCAAGAGAAGAAGTCAAGAATATTTCATACCTGTACCTACCTGATGGTTGTTGGAGAGACTTGCATGTTGCTGCTCAGTTGATGGTTATGTGTAGGTGTTGGATGGTGATGCTGATGATCTTGATGCTACTGCTAAGCTCTGGAGGAGCTTCTTTGACCTCTGGATATCCATGCGAAAGCTAACTTCAAATATCTGGCTACTTCATCATCATATCCCTTGAGTTTCTCAAAGAAACCAATCCAATTGTGACTTGTGAATATCTCTATTACAGGAGGGTCCTCATGAATTGTCACTATGTTGATGGGTTCCCCTTGTCATTTTTATCTGATGGATGGAAGTTTGTATATCTCTGATACCAAATTTGTAAAAATTATGTGTATACAATTCCCTTATGCTGCAATCACTTTCAAAAAACTAGAAGTGTTTTTATATGTTCCCTTCACTTGGAAAAATGTGGGGAAATGTAGAGCTTACCTCCTTAACACTACTTGATGAAGGTTGGCTTCATCAAATAGCAACTTATTCATATTTATCTTCAATTCTTCCATGTATGTCTTCAAATCTATCTTCAAATCATCCATCTTAGCTTCCACATCATTCATCTTAGCTTCTACACCTTTCTTTAAACAATCCATCTTAGATTCTATTCCTTTTTTGTGCAAGTGACACTTGTTGCACTTGGTCTCGTAATTTTGATATATTCATGTTGCATTTCTTCCTCTTCTTCATGAGTCCATGCTAGAGCTTTCAGGTCGCCTACTAGGTGTTTCCATTTTATTTCTTCGGGGCATCAATTACTGATAATAATGCTTCACTATGCCCTTTGAATTCCTTCAAAATAAATTTCCAAACCAAGCTTAAGCAAACATTCAAAAAAATATACACACCGTTTTTCACTTTGTAGGAGCTCGATATTGCCTTTGATGTATCTCTGTAATTTCAGATCATCGAGTTCTGAAATTGTGACCTGCGGTAGCCCTCTATGGCCTCTTTCTAATGCCACTAGTCTGACCCCAATTGGATTCTCCAATGAAGAGTTATGCCAAATCTCCCATAGTGTTCGGATTATAGACTAATTCAGTAGAGTGAACTTGTATGACATGCCACGTGTCCCGGTTTTGACCTTTGGCTCTGAAAAATATATACAAGAAAGTATAGTTTGTCCTCTTTTTGTACCTTATTACGAAATTTCAATCTGATGCTTAGAGAAAAAGTTATGATGATTTTCCCCAGGTCACCTGTTTTGAATGTAATTCAGGATTCTGCAAAAGGACCAACTTCCTCAGTTCATATCTCCGAAAATATAGCGCGAAAAGATCTGAAATTCACACCTGAGATTCAGTGTGATGTCTTCTCAAATGTAGTTTTTTTTTTAGCTTTTGAAATGTCGCAGAAACAAAGTTATAGCGAAAATGCTGTGATGACCTATTTGGAGTAGCGAAACCCTACAATCCAAAGCTCCGATACCAAATGTTATGAAACCAGCTCCATAAAAGATAGAAAAGATAGATCAACGCCTTATAATTCAGCCTCTTCGAGGGGGAAACCTCCTTTACATTACCTAAATTAAAAATTCTTTGATGATTCAAATGATAAAACCTCCTTTCTATATATAGGAGTCTAAGGAGTCACAATATACCCATCCGACCTAACAATAATAATATAAAGCCACAAAAATAATAATAAAGGGATTCTATGGGGCACAGTAAAAACAATATGGGGACAACAGGGGTACAACAATATTAATAAGGGGTACAACTACAATAGTAATGGGGTAATCACTAGTATTATAGGGACCCAACAGAAGGCAACCTATAATAAGATACAATACAATACATTATCTTCATAATATTTTCATGAACTAGCTGAGGCGGGCATTCCCATGCTCAGCTTTATAAATTCACTCTCATGTACATAGAACAAACAATCGTCTGTGTGGCAGACTGATGATTCTAGTAGAGCCATCATCCTTTAACATGGATGATTATCTGTGCAGCAATGATGTACATTTGATGTCTTTATTTTCCTGAATATATCATAGTCTAGATGGATGAAACTAGATCCGGGGTCTTCAAAACTCGTTCAATCTTCGCCCAAAGTACAAGTTGATCCATGTGAAAAGATGTTCAGGAGTCGAACATGGAAAGACATCACCTGATTACCAACCAATGATGTAAGTTGTTAATAGGCATGAGAGGAATCAACGATAATGATGATGACCCTCAAGGTGCGAAAGTACAATTCACGTGGTGTGAAAATGGGACTTGGTGTTGAACACCACACAAAATCTTTTGGTCGAAGGCTATTCATGTAAACCTGTCGCCGGAAGTGAGAAACTTGCCATTGAGGCATGCAAGCTTCAAAGTATTGAAAGGGTTGTTCCTAGGTCGACTTCTTGGATAATGAGCTAATGTCAGCAAGAAGTGACCCATTGTAGGAGGGCATTAATGAAACGCACATCTATGACACGGAACATAGCGGATGAATTTCTGGAGGTGAAAACGATCTGACGATACAAGGTTCACGGTGGCAGTCATGAAAGAATGAAGCGTGAAGGTATTGCAATGGATGAGACACAAGCTGTGTTGGTGAATTCTTGATCCGGATTTAAATAGGAACGCAATAGATTACAGAGATGCGATAACCATAAATAAAGAGATGCAACGGAAATAATGCTTCATTTCATTAATGGAGAATACCGAAATATGCTTACAACCAGAATTGGAAATAAACCAGCTACGACTATGGTAGCTTATCTCTGAGAAGAGATGTGCGGCTACCTGTCTCTGAACTGTTCCGAACTTTTGTTACAATGAGGCTCGAAGGCCTATTTATTATTGAGAAACAATGGAAAACCCTTCACATTCCAAAACCGACCCTTAGAAGATGAAACGCCAAATTGTGGGCCCCGTTTTTGGGTAAATTGGTACATCAATTTCCCGGGGTCGTAACTTTGGCATACGATCTCCGTTTGACGCGTATGATAGCTCGTTAGAAAGATCTATCCGAGAACTACCACTATGGGAAGGGAAACATCAGTCCATGGACCCATGTTGCCCCCAGATTTCCCAAAAAACGTCGTTTAGGGCCTTAAAACGGCTGCGGAAGTTCAGGACCCGAAAAAACTGCTAAAAATAGTAAATTGTGCTACAATTACGGAAACTGAAAAACTGAAAGAGACAGTTGCAGGGGTCCAAATGGGATAGGTGGGTGG
>APFE030038977.1:0-40437 GCA_000404065.3 Pinus taeda | reverse complement strand
ATTACACAAAAATATCGTCACCTTGATTATTTGCAATCAGTATGGGTCTATCACCACCTATACCAGCCTCCTAAGCAATTCTCAGACCTCAGCTCTTCAAAACAAGCTTTGGAAATGAGAGAAAGACATCAAAAAGAAATATAACTCTGGTTCTACACTTTCTCTCACTTTTTCCTGTGGGCCCGCACCTTTTGTTCAGAGTACCTACATACTTATACGCTCTGTATGTAAAGGGGAAGGTGTGTACCCCTGTGAAAGTCAAAAGGCGCAATTTTTATCTTAAAAAACTCACTTTGGGTTAATTCTAGATGTTTCTAGAAGGAATGTTTACGTGGATTGTTCGCTCCAAAGTGGTTCATGCATCCCAAAAGAGAAGGAGCTAATCCCTTGTTAGGAGGAGTTATCCCTTTGAAGGAGGATTCTATCCCTTTGAAGGAGGACCTAGTAACTTCCCTCCATTGCACTATAAAAGGCATTGGGTTAGTGGCTAGGGAGGTTAGAAGCTGAACATTTTTTAGGGTAAATGCTGGTGAAATCAAGACTTCCTAGTTGAGCTTAAGAGGAGAGATCACATACCTTTTTTCTTCATTGGGGAGTGAGTGAAGCTTGTCAAAGTAGAGGAGACTTCTTGTTGGACCTTGGGAGGAGCTTGTACAACGTCAAGGCAAAGGTTGTAAAGTTCTTCTTATTTTGAATTAATACAATCAGGCTCATTTTTCTCAACAAGTATCTCATTGTATTTGTTTCATGGACTCCTTGACTTTCATGTTAAATATGTTTTAAATACTGGTTTTTCAGGTGCTATTTAATTGTTTGCCTTGTTTGTGTTTGCAGTTTTGTGATAAAGGAACTCATTTGGATCGAAGAAGCGAAGGCATCCCCAAACTTGCATTGGACATAAGGTAGGCCTTAAACACACTTGTTTGCCATTATTTATAAAAGAACATTTAGAGAAAGATAGTGTCTAGATGGTTTGCTTGTCATTAGGTCTTCTTTAGATTCTAGGAAGTTCTATCTTGTCCGCAAGATCGACTCATTCCGCGTGACAAGGATTAAGGGAGAGTCTCCTGTAACCATATGGAAGTCGCTGCAGTGAAGCAGGATGGTTATCCAACACTCTTTTTGCTTCATCCAAATAGGGACAAAGGTGAATGGGGTGATTCCCTTCACATAACCTACATGGAAATTTGATTTTGCCCTTCTTTCCATGAACTTACCACCACTAATTGATGGTATGTCACCAACATGATCTCGAGAAGATGATGACATGGGATGATGTGAATGAGAAGATCATTGTTCTAAGATTTGAGGAATATCAGGACAATTTCAAAGAAGATCGTCTCCTGCACAAAGTTTGCATGGATATCAAACTTTGTGAGGCTTGATGGACGGTTTCTCATTAGATGTTTCATTCAAAGCAATGGTTTCTTGGTTGCCCCTCTGCTAAATTTTCTTCTTCTTCTTCTTCCCTTTCTTCTTCTTCTTAGCCACCTGGTTACTAGTACCAATACTTTCACCATGCGAAGAGGAAGAAGGGGAGGAAGAAGCAACCGAGGAAGAAGGCAAAGGGTCAATTGCGGAGAAATCAAAAAGTTTTGAATCAAGGAGGTTGAAAACAACCATACTGGCAAGCCAATGATAAATCCTAGAAGGGACAATGTAGCCATATATGGAGAACCAATATTTTTGAAAGGAGGAAAAGGACTAAGATTCTCATCAAAAGAAATTCCTTGATCGGATAACTTCAGATTTGTCGCCATATGTTCAAACCTAAGATCAACTAAGGAGCGAGCATGGAGGATGTTATCCGTGGTCAATTGAATTTATTTTAATCAAAGTAACATAACAAAACAAAAGAGGGATAATCTAGGAGAAAGGTTTACCAAGCAACCATGAACTGTAGAATAACTCCTAGCGAACAAAGAAGTACGGGCAGGAAATATCCCCAAAGTCTATGTTCGGTGTATCACAGTGTACAAGGCAGCCAACTCAGTTACCTAAGTATGTATAGAAACCTAGTTTTTTCCTCCCATATATACCCAAAAGTATGTGGAGGCCCAATCCATGCAAGCATTTTCTAATGCAAAACCGCACAGTGAGAGCATTCCCATATACTTTACATACTGTAACACTATGCTATATACCCAAAGGTACGTGGATGAGCTATGATATACTCATGTACGTGGAATGAGGTATCACACTCGAGATGTATTGTAGACAAGTTAGCGACAGCTGCTTTGTTTTACAACGCCGGAACACGTCTCTAGCCTAGACCTCTAAATGTTTTTTGTTAGGTGACAATGCTACATTAGGTAAATTCAGATAAATTTTAAGTTGATCTTCTTTAGAGTTTGCCTTTCCAGGTTCACCACATGATGTATGTTTTCAATTCCTAAAATTCAACTAATATGATAAGCATTCCTTCCATTCATTTTAATAATGAAAATTCTTAGCTGGTAGGGATAGAGCAATCAGATCTTTGACAAAGAGAAAAGAGCACACCTAATGCAATTTCCCTAGCTATTCCTTTCAAGCATTCACAAACTACAATATGAATGATGCAAGTTTCTCTTTTCGAATCCCTTAATGTTATGATCAGCAAAAAGGAAATATGCACATACAATCAATCAATCTTTAATAATAATGAAGACTTTTACGACAGTTCTAATTCGAAGGAAGAGAATAATTTACGACACTTTGTTTCGAATGAAGATTAATTAACCATAATATAAATTTAACTATAGATTGATAATGACAAATAAAACATTAAAGAAACATTAATCAATCAAATCAAAGTAGGGCTAGACAAGGAAATAGAAATTTGTTCTCTCAGACTTGACATTCATTGCTCAATCAGCAAGCAAACAAACAAAGAAAAGTTGGAAAAACACTTTCCAAAGGTGGGAAATTGACCTAATTTTGATCAGCGTGGGTCAAAGAGGGCCTAACTACAATGCAAAGCACTATCTCTCACTCAAGGGTGCTCTGCAGAGCACTGTCCCCTGACTAAGCCTATGCTGATTTCTGAGAGGCCACTCAAGAGTCATCTAACCTCAATTTTTTACCAAAATTCAATGCGAAAGAGCTGAAATACAGTCAATGAACACAAGTAGGGTCTACAAGAATGTCTTAGGAGGTGAATAAGCTACTAGGAAAGGTGATATTTTCCCCAATAAAGTCGCCAAATTTTTTGGAGAATTTAGCATCTACGGAGAAAGACTAATTCGCTAGACAAGTAGTTGTGCCTATAAAAACAGTTTAAAGTGTTTTAAGATTTTCCTATAAACAATAGATAAGAAGAGGGGATAGAAGGCCTACCTATAGTTCCACTTTCCTCTCATGTCCCTTTTATCGATTTTGTCGCTCCTTCCTATACTTAATCCGCTTGAGAAGTACCCTATAAACACAATAGAAGACAAAAACTGATCAAAGAATACGATCCATTGAATATAAATGAAAGGAATCAGAAGAAATTCATACATATAATCATTATGAAAGAACACAACATGTGGAAAAAGGCTCAAACACTTTACTAGATAGAAGAAGGAATTACAACCATCAGTTTCTATTTCAAATTCATTCCTCCAGCTTGGAACCCATCCACATCACATCAAAAGCAAGACAAGCTTGTGGCATCACATCATTTGCTCCAAATTCAAGTCTCATAGCAACATTATCTCCTTATAATTCAACATAATCCATCCCCTGATCACTTAGATGAGTGGTCATTTTATAAGAAGATGAAGGAGGTTTTGTCATTAATGGTGACATTGAATGGCCTTTCATACTTCGAATTAGTTCTATGGAGGAAGGGATGAGAGGATAGGATGCTCCTTAACTCATTCCTCATCCATTTGTGAGCTCATAGGAGTTGATAAGATAGGGAAACTTCTAGATTACTCCAAAAGATAATAATATTCGCCAAACCCTATGTGAATTTCTCTCATTCTTGCCCAATGTAGGTGAAAGGAAGCCTAAGTGCTCTGCAAAGCAACCTGACAGTGGACTTAACTGCTCTACAGCACACCTTCATAAGTTCTTACCTGCACTAGTCCCTCTAGAGATAATTTTTGGATGTCTTCAAGTCATGAAACTATCTGGGAAGGGGGCATTCAAAAGGGTGACTTGTTTAGGGCATGAAACAACTGAATTTAGGGTTTGATGAGCCCTAAAACACTGATCTGAATGTTGGGATTTGATGTGCCCAAATGGATATGTAACACCCCTAGGAAGGGTTCCTTCATGCAACAGAAGCAGGTGGATACGGTCATGAAAGAATACAAGGACATCTCCTCCTCATCTAGAGGGGTATTGTTGCACTGTTAGGTCAACCATTTGTTCGATCTAACTACCGGAGCACCTCTACCCAACAGGTTGATATATCACTACCCCATTGTGGAAAATGCCAAGTAAAAGCAGTGACATGATCAACATCAGGTGCGACTCAAGTTTCAGGAGGGCGACAAAGTCTGGTTATATTTGTAGAAAGAATACCTTACAAGAGCCCATCAAAACCTCAGACCACTCTGATATTAGCCTTACACCATTACCAAGGTTGTGGGAAATAAGGCTTTGGAGCACATCATTCCTACATTCCTTGGCTTCCACCAAGTGTTCAATGTGGACCGCCCTCAACCATGTTTCCCACCATTACTAGACCCATCAGAGATTGTAGAACATCTCACCAGGGACTAGGTTCAATAGAAATTTCCTCAACTCATGGAGTCTCTACACGTAATGGGGACCATTGCTTCCTAAGGGGGGAGGAATGATCCAAGTGGATATTGGTGGCCACCCACCTATTTCACTTTGACCCCCAAAACTGTCTCTTTAAATCTTTCGGTTTCCTTAATTGTAGAATAGTTTACTATTTTTGGCAGTTTTTCGGGTCCTGAACTATTGAAGTCTTTTTTAGGCCTTAAGCAACGTTTTTAGGAAAAAAGGAGATACCAAAAATGATCCAAAAATTACTTTCCATATTAATTTTGGTTTTCTCTTTGATATCTTCGAAACGAGGTATTATGATAGCCAAACAAAGTTTGTATGCCAAAGTTATGACCTTTGGAAGTTGATGTACCAATTTACGCAAACGGGGCACACAGTTTTTGTGCTCCATCTCCTAGGGTTAGGTTTTTGGATGTTTGGGGTTTTCCGTTGTTTCTCAATAATAAATATGTCTTTGAACATCATTGTAACACAATTCAGAGGCATGTATCCCCCACATCTCTTCTTAGAGATAAGCTACCATTACCCGAGCTATTATTATTTCCATTATGTTTGTAAGCATATTTCAGTATTTAATATTAATGAAATGAAGAGTTATTTCTACTGCATCTCTATATTTATGGTTATATTTTTAATTTGTTGCGTTCATGTTTAAATCCATATCACACTTCTCAGGACTAAGCGTTAATTTCATTTCAATGCATTTGTTTAATACTTTTCCTAAGTTAGAGAGAGCCTCTAGGAAATCACACCCATAGGGGATGAAATCATCCATATAAATTTCCACAGAGTCATGGACTAGCTCTATAAAGATGCTCAAGACTACCCTCTGAAAAGTGGCAGGGGCATTGCATAACCCAAAAGGAAGGACCCTATAAGAAAAGGTACCCCAGGAATAGGTGAAGGTGGTTTTGTCCTGGTCCTCTGGGTTGATCTAGATCTGAATGTAACCACTGAATCCATCAAGGAGAGAGAAGAACTTCTTTCCTGCCAGACCATCTAATACTTGGTCAATGGAAGATATAGGGAAATGGTTCTTTTTTGTGGATTTGTTTAGCTCTCTCTAGTCCACATAGATCCTCCACTTCCCATTTTTCTTTGGAACCAAAACCAGAAGAGACACCCACTCACTATTTGAGATGGGGTAAATGAACCATGCATCCAACAACTTTTGCAATTCTTCTTTAACTATATCCTTAAGGGTTGTGTAGAATTTCCTGTACATTCACAAGCTCATGTAATCTACTAAAACAAGAAAAGAGAATCTACTTCTACTCTTTACAGTGGAAGCACATAAAGCTCGAGTAAAACAATAATTGACAAGAGGAAAAACATCAATGGAACATAACAAAATAAGTATTTGGGGAAAGCCACAGCTCAAAAACCCCACTATCTGTATTGCATTAATCAAGAATCCAATATGATAATAACCCCACTATCTATATTGCATTAATCAAGAATCCAATATGATAATACAATTCTTTTTCTCTTAAGAACAATCCTGAGACTTGGTAAAATCAATCTCCAACTCACAATCAAACTCTTTGCCAACACTTAGTCAATTCTCCTTCACTCCAAGTCCCTATTTCCTTATGCCCTTGGTCAAATAATTTGGATAATTACAATATGCTCTGCTCAACCTTGAGCTTAACCTCCACAATTATTTCCTATCCTTTGCCTGATGACTTCCTTTCACCAATACTTAGCCAAATTTCCAAGCCTCTAATTTTCTATTTCTTTGCACAATTCCTGAGAAAATTAGCTTTTGTTTAAAGGGAAATTCCTCATTCATAACTGTGCAATCCCTTCTAGGTTTATTTCCTGCTTGCATGACCATTTGTACAACTCGGAAAATTATACATCAAATAGTACATTGTTCCTGCACTCTAGTCTCAACTAGTTCTTTCTTAGAATTGAAATGCATGAGTTTCTGATGAAGGAAGCTTCAATTAACTCAAGAAGCACTAGTTGATTGAACTAATGCATCAACTGGCTGTTAACTCACTGTTAGTTCCACAAATAGTTTGGAACTAATTTAACTGGACTTAACTCAATAAACTAAGTTAAGTAATTACCACTCATACTTAACTCATCCTAGACCCCTATAATATAAGGAGAATATATACTTGACTTCAGAAAGACTTCCAGCTCGAAAGTCCTAAGTTAACTAAGTCAACTCACTCTAGTTAACTATTACAAGTTGCGATGAGAATAAAATTCGATTTTAATTCTCAGTTTAATTCTACGACAAATTAAATTGGAATTTATGGATTCTATTTTTATCATTTCTTGTTGCTATTTTCAACAGTCTCGTGTTATACAGGAAAATGACCTCCTCTTCAGCTCAGAGGAGAAAGACAGTTTGAGTGAAAGATTAACCAAGTTCATAATCTTGTTTGCTAAGGTAACGTTCCCTAGGAACTAGAAAGAAGAATTATAATGCTCCTCGGGCATGAACCAGGGGCGTTAGACCCTATGGTAACTCTGTGTGTTGCCTTAGGGGTAGCGTTAGTCAACTTTGGTGAGTTTCTGGAGGTCAAAGGAGTAGGTTGACTTAATAATATCCCACGTTTTACTCATATGTCAGCCTAAAAAGCAGAAAACATCCATCTTCAACATGTTTGAGGATATTTCTATTCCTAATGCAGTCTAATAGAAAGGGAAATGGAAATAAAGCAAGAAAACATCCTAGATTTTGCCAAAGGGAACTCATGAAATATTTGGCAAGGATTATCCTCTCTTTATATATATTGGAGGCTTGCAGCATTGTGAAATAGGTTGAAAGGTTTGAAGTATTTCCTACTTACTATTGAAACTTTGTATGAGACATATTGGTTTTCCAAGAGGTTAAGAAGGGAGAGAGAGAGAGGAGCTAAAGGATAAAGGGAAGATTGATTCACCATATGGTTGTAATCATTCTTTCATATTATTGATATAGACTTGTAGTTGTGTTGTCTACTCTATGGTGTTTATCTTATGATTCAGTTACATGTTGATGCAATACCATAGATTATGAGTAGCTTAGATACATATTGTTTGATATCCTTATGTATTATTGTTTTGATAATCAAGGTTATATGTTGTAGTATTAATTCCTGTCTTGTCTTTATGTAGGTATTGATCTAGGAGCTAGACGAGAGGTCTTCTGCTCCACTACATTGGGTTCTCCAACAAGACTGCATCAGGATCTGAGGTAATATATTCCCTTTTTCTTTGTTTATCATTTCATCAATATGGATATGTACATGTCTCTTTGTGTGAGCTATAGCTAATCTAATATGTCTTCCAAGGATCTCGTGAAGATCCTTGATGGTATTTATGTTATAGCTCCAGATGTCACCCTTTGTATTTCTAATGCTTGCTTTATGGCCTAGGGCAATCCCTCCTTCCAGACTTGGTCCAAATATTTTAAAAATAGTGTTTTACTCCCTATACGCTACTTTGCCCTGAGTTAAAAACGTGTACATGCTGGTCAGTCTATACCCAACCCGTGTATCTGTGTTAAAACACTTTAAAAAAATAAATTTCCTTAACTATGGGTGGAGATCACGGGTTTTACCTATTGATTACCTATTAGTGCCCGTGGCGCAACTGTTCCCAACTGTTTCCCAACTAAAAAACTAATTTGGGAGAAGTATAAATGTAGAAATTTTGAATAATAAGACACTTCTTCACAGAGATTATCCCGATTATACAATAATTGCAGAATACACGCATAATACATAACCTCCTCTACATTGATCATCAATTTAGCAGTATTAAGAAACATTCACATGCGCACATTGAAGCATCAATCACACATATCAACACAGTATGTACCCGAGGAAAGCATAAAGCTGAAAACCCCCAACTATCTGTATATTATATTGATTGAGAACATGTAACAATACATAGTACAATACTCCTCACAAGTACTCAGTACTATCTCCACCTGTTACACACAAACTAGCTCAGATCTGAATCAATCACTGGCTCAAATCCCCTCCACTGCTTGCCTGACTCCACTACGCAATCCTGAATGAGAATACTATTGAATGAATGATCCAAATTCATATTTCCCTTGGATACACCACGCAATCCTCATTGGCAATACTCAACCCATTGATTGTGCAAATCCCATGCACAACTATAGTCACAACTGACAGTTGTCTTGCCCTTTCACTCACCTCTAACACTTGTCTCCACTGAACTGTCCATGCACTGAGTTAACTGATGTATTCTTCAGTTGCTTTATGAGTTAATAATTAGTGAATTAATAACTAATTCACATCACTCATCACTTAGTCTATTGATCAGTTAGACTAAATACAACTAGTTCAACTAAGTCAAACTGAACACAACTCCATCAACTCCTCAATCAACTCCACAAAACTCAATCAATGAAGTCCTAACTGAAGTCCTCCATGCAATAGCTCAAGTAACCCATAAGAAACATGTATTTCCTTCTGGCAACTGCATGTGCCACATCCGTAGCTCGAATTGAAGTGCTCCAAGAGAATAATATAATGTTTATAGTCCAAATATTATTAAGAGCTAATAATATTTGACTGTTCTATTTTTAGCCTGGCAGTCTAAAAATAGACTCCGCCCATATGTCTAAAAATAGAGGTCCATCTATTTCTACCAACTTGACCAATCATCCACAAATAGCATCCTGCAACTCATAGACCATGATCCATATGTCTAAAAATAGACATATTCTAAAAATAGCCTTTGCGCCAAAAATAGCCTACGGTACCACTTAGTGAAGGCGACTTATTTTCACTAAGATCCATTATCTTGTTGCATTTTCAACAATTAAAATACTTCAATGGGAAGACCTCAAGGAGGAGAGAAATGATAGAATTACTATACTCAGATTATCCCCTGATCAAGTCTGAAGAATCCTTGTGCTTCAAGCACTTCCCCAAGTTCAGGAAACCCTTGTTTCCTTGAGTGTTGATGTTCTCTCATATGCTTGGAGATATCATGGTATTGATTATGGATGGAGGTTGTTGAATACTAGGACTGGATGAACCTGGAGGATGCTTCCACTTGGAGCTGGAAGAGGAAGACTCAGGTGAACTCTTTCCACGTTTTATTATAGTTTTGTACAATAAGAAGAAACGTTGTCTTGGTCCTGATATCGACTTTGTTTATGCATATGATGTTATTGTTATGGTTTATATATGAATGACTATTTCAATGTATAACTAAGCCGCTACTTAGATGATATAAAGTTGATTTCACTACAATGATTTATCTATATGCTGCTATGTGTATTCGAATTGGTTGATTCGCAGGTTCGAAGATCATTAGGATTTGCAGAGGGTTTGAACCCTGAATGGAACTACGAAGGACATCCAGGTATGTTCATCCTCAAATAGTTAGTTTGTTTAAGCATGTTGCCTGAGTTGAATGCTTGTTTGTTGCTATAGATTACTCCTGCTCTGCTAGTGTTCTAACCCAAAGCCCTAGGGGACTTATTCCCTCAACAATTTCTACCACAACCACCTTTGCATTAATCCCTATAATAGAATTGTTGACTCAATTTGGGATTATACTTAGTTCCCAATTTTCTCCTACCAAGTTCTCGTATCTCTCTTTCTTCTAGGCCTTCCTATACTTCTTGGTTCCCTTTCTGTTAAATCAAGACTCTTTAGCACCCTCCTCATTGTGCTCAATTCTTGTTCTGGTTCCAAAAGACTCCTTTTTGAGCTTCTTCCCCCCTAACGCACCCCAGTAGTGCAACCAGATAGTTATAACGCTCTCCTGGCTTGCAGACAGAGCATTAGTATAGTCACTAACTCTCTGTGCCCTCTTTTGAAGTGTGTTATCCAACCAAATCTTGATAAACAACTAGTTCTATAAACTCTTGGGTTGGGGAAGCTTCCTATAGTCTGATCAAGTATCTACAATTGTGCATTTTTATTTGGTTGTTTATTTCTTGAGCATTTTTTCTTTTTAGGAAAGTAGCTTAACTGCTTAAGTTTTTCAGAAAAAAAAAATAAAAAAATAAAAATACAAATAAAAAAATACAAATTTGTTACAATTTTTATGCTTAGTTGGTTAGATTCTGCATTTATTAGCTTTTAAGTTGTTAGATAGCATTGCATGTCTACAAGTTGTGCTTGTTTTTTACTATATTGGATGCATGGTACTAATTGATGTATAAATTATCCTCTCATTGTAGAAATAACTCATTCATCGAAGTGAAATTGAAAGAATTTTCTGCATGGTTTGTGTCAGAGTCCCACAAAACTCCATACGTCAACACCCCTTCCGAAAACAATAACAAAGTACATTTGAAATATATCTCGTAATAAAATAAATCAGCAACTCTTTTTGAGTATACACACATATTAGTCTAGGTTAGGATCTTGGGTTAGGCAGTTGTGAGTTAACTACCCAAGATCGTAAAATCGAGACTAGTGTCGTTAAAGAGGGAAAATACTGCTGCACTCGCACTTCAGTCAAAGCGAAGCTAAATGTGAGACAAAATTGGAATGTGAAAGAAGGTAGCCTACCTTTGATTACATCTCCTATGGGTATTCTGGGTATCGGGGATCCCTTCGGGGGTATTGGAGCTGAGTTGGGGACTTAGGTATCTTGCCCACACAGTGTACTATCTATGACCATGTCCCCCACAATAGCGTTTGTGATTTGAGATAACCATAGTGGCCATACATTTTAGGGATGAACATAAGGTGACTAGGACAGGCTACCCTGGTACCTAAACAAACGAAACTACTATGTCCTCGGTATGTTGGAGGGTGATCGTCTTCACGAGGGTAGTTGGCCCCCTAATATGAGGTTCAGGCGAAGCTCAATGGTAATCATAATGTACATTTGACCATATCTCTCTTTTATCCACTGTGATACTAGATTTCATCACCATAAAGTGGTGGTTATGAGACAGAGTAACATCCCCTACTTGCTGATTGACTTTTTAGAGTATTTTTAATTTTTTAGGTGTCAGTTTGTTATCACCAATCCTATAATCAATATCACTATAAAAAAATTTCATTAAATATATTAGTTACCTTGGCTACATACAACCCTCATTGTCAATCTCGACGAAAGCAAGGCCTTCCTCCACTAACTATGGAGGATCCACTGAGCCTCGGTGAGTCAGATTACCCATCTTCAAGTAATCAGTCTCTAGTATCTAAAAGTGAATTAGTCAATACATCCCAAGACTCAATACTACTAGAATATTTCTTCGCTAAAGGTTTTGTACCTCCTTGTAATCCTCCTATCACTAATCCTTTGGGACCACTATTGATTCAAGTTGCACCTATACCTACCATGTCTTCCACTGTACCTACACCCACAATTCCAATAACGACTAACGGGTTGTGGTCTTTTGTGGACAACTTTGGTCCACCCTCACCTCCCCAGTCGACAGTTAGTACTACACCGCTGATTCTGAACATTGTTATCCAAATTGTGCCAAGTCCGACCAACTTAGTTTCACCCAACATGAGCGTAACCGAGTACATATTGGTTTCTTCCCCTTTTTTTTTTTCTCCTGGACCTTCGACATGCACTCCAAATAGCATTGTTAGCACGGGTCCCTTCAGCAATCACTTTGGTTGTAATCCTTTCTTTAGTTCAAACTCCTAGGTTCAAATGTTAGGGGACATCGCTCCCAACGTGCACATACTAGCAGGGGGCATTATAGTTCCCCCTCCGTTTATAGGACAAACTAGATAGTCATTGATTGACATCAATCCTCCATATGTCATTCAAGTGTCGATGGTTGAGTATGTGGCTGGTGGGATCCCTCAACCCAGTCTCACTCAATCCATTTTGGCACCCCATTCTCAACCTCAATTGAGTCAAGGGGGAAATAATTATCATGGTGGAAATCAAGTTTATATCCCCTAGCCTAACAACCCATATGGACAGTGAAAATATATGACTGTTACTCAACGAAACTTTAATTCAGCAAATCCTATGTATAATGCTGGGAAAAATATGATGGGTGGACCATAAGGACCCTCATGTCATTCGTCATCACCCTGGTCAGAATTGGGGGCACCAAACACTTTTCCTTTTTTGGCAACATTCGACATCCCTGATATGTACAAACTAACCAATTAACCCATCTACCATAAGTTACAATTCCTACCAACATCTTGAAGTTTGAACTACAACAAGGGGAGGATCCAAGTACACATATCACCACTTATCATATATGTTGTGTGTCAAACTCCATGGTGGATGATAGTATCCGGATCCCGCTCTTCCCCTGCACCCTTATTGGCATTTCCGCAAAGTGGTACATCAAGTTACCAAAAGCATCAGTTAATACCTTTGGTGCCTTGGAAATGGATTTTTTAAAGCACTTACCCATCTGCTATGAAACCAGGATGGAACTCCTTACTACTTTATGCCAAGACACCTCCATCCACATTGTTGTAGTGTTTTCTTTACAATGATGTATGAAAATAACCCACTTAAGATCATGGATGACAAATAATCTCAACAATAGAAATGACTGTTAAACATTGTAGATCTGCAACAATTGATAGAAATAAAACCTGCCAAAATTCTGATCTTTGTTGCAATCACAGTTAAGCAATGAAATAAAGAGTAATAACCATAAGCATCCAATGGAAACTAGATATGTAAATAATAATTTAATAATAACCCCTGTGATGGGAACAAATATATGTTACCAGTCCCCCTCTATGGGATGGGTTCTTGGCTATCGTCAAATGCTTTCAGCTTCTGTAGAGTCTCTTGCCTCTATAATGCATAAACCTAGCAAAAATATGGTGTGCAACAATGAAAATAATCAGAGTTACAACAGTGAGTGCAACAATGAAAATAATAAAAAGTGAATAATGAATGGAAAACCCTTCTATTTATAACAAAATATTGATTTTTCCTTGAATAATGAGCGATAATAAAATATTATTGATCCTATTCTTGGAATAACCACTTGGAATATTTTATTATATTTGTTTAGGAGGGAAAGAGTATTTAAACTTATATTTAGAAATAATAAATAAATAAATGAATTATTTATTATCTCAAGGAATTAGTTAAGGAAAAATAAACAAATAAGGATTTATTTAATTATTCCTGAGCAATTTAGTCAAATTTGACAAATAATAATAATTAATTAGCGAATAATTAACTATTCTTAGAGAAAAATAAAATAAATAATGATTTATCTATTTACTTTTCATGATTGGGTCAAATTTAACAAGGAATAATAATAAAACAATGGTTAAATTAATTAGTCCTAGAAGAAAATCAAATAAATAATGATTTATTTAATTATTCTTCATGGGTTTAACTATAAATTACTTAATAATGATGGTTTATTAGGTAATTTCTCACAGTGAAAACAATTTCACTATGGTAAAACTGGCTTTACATGGTGTACTTTGATCCATCTAATAAATTAGGATAGATGATCAATTTTTTGGTGATAACAGATTGCGCCCCAATGTACGAGTGTTAGGAGAAAAACGTATGAACGAAGTACGTTGTAAAGACACAATCACTTAGACAACGTAGGGGAGTCAAGGTGAGAGAGAGAGAGACCAATGAAGTTGAAGCTGGGAGAGGATAGTGACAGAGGGGGTGAGACGAATGCAAGTCTCCATTTTTGTTGTGGTACCGGACCTCAATGAGGTGGGGGAGGCATACCTATACCCACCGAAATAACTTAGTACAAAAATCATGGTTCACCTAGAAATATGAAACTGAGCAATAAAGTACATGCTGAATGGTACATGACACGCTGGCATAACATAGCCAAAAAATAATACAATGTGTCCCATATACATAATGCACCTAGTAAAAACATGAGCCAAGACTGAATACAATAATATCTGAGTACATGAGATACAAATCCCCTTCCCTCAAAAAATGGGTGGGAGGGAGGGTAGAACAACCGGAGAATCCCCATTGAACAAGGAAGGGCTCTGCAAACTTGAATGGATCATCTGGAGGAGTCGTGCATGCTATGAACACCGTGATCGGTAGGAACCAAACCCATCAGCTCTGTGAAACTTCATTTAAGGCTGTAGAATAATAAGTATGCATCAGGGCATGTGGGGGTCTACCTGAAGGGCCACCCCCTCATGGGGTTTGAAAACTTCTCACACACACTTGGGATTCACTAGGAATATCTATTGCATCACTAGACCATCAAGTGTATGGATCACGAACATGAAATGACCAAGTCAAAGGGAAATAATGAGACCCTCTGCTCAATCCAAGGCACCAATAAAGAATGTAAATTGGAACCGAGATACACCACCCTCTAGGTTGTTCTTGTGGAATAAATGAGCTGATGTCGACAAAATAGGGCCCACGATGGATGAGGCAATGAGGATCCTCAACTAAATCACGAGGGAAAATACTAATGTGACTAATGGACTCACACCAAGGATAATGGGAAAAGTGGGACTGAGGGACAAACAAACAACTTCCCTTGTGAGAGCATAAAGTGCATGGTTTACCTGGCATCAACTGACTCAACTCCAGAGGGGATGGGGACAGTATGACTGGAGGCCAAAATGGGCAACACGGGATGAACGGTATACAAATATTGATGGAATACTGTGACATGATATTATGGGACATGAGATAGACTCAAAGAATGCAAGGGTGACTCATCGCGAATGCTCTGAACAAGGGTGACTCGATGACGTTGCCACACAGACTAGGCCCAGTGGGGACCATGAAAACATGCATAAATGATGGTTACTCATGATGATAATTGAAATATGGTACTACAAGTACTAAGAGGAGGTGGAACTCAAAGTACAACTTTCGCTTTATGACGAAAGTCGTTTTTTCGAGGGGCAACGAAGTGACCTTTCTTGGTAAAATTGTTTCCTAGTGAAGTGTCAAATCATCAAAACTGAGGAAGACCCATTTTAGAGCTTTGTGAGGGATTTCCAATGGTTCTGACGGTTCGTCAAATTGAGATATGGTCTAGTCACAATGGGCGATAGAAAAAATGGGGATTTTTTTACAAAAGGGTGTTTTCCCTCCAATTGAGAGGAGGAGAAGGCCCTAAATCTTATGGAGAACGTAGAGGACAAACCTACCATTGGAATCAAGATCTACGACTTTTAGGAAAGTGGTCTTACTTGTCTAAAGATGGCCTTAATGCTTCATGGAATGATGGTTCCTAGTGAAGGATTAAGGGAGGAGGAAAACGTGAATGAACTACTAGAGGAGGTCTAGAATCATTCTAACCCGCTAACTCAAACATGGAGACTATGTGGATATAGAGTAGAATATTTGAAGATATAGTATCAAATATCTACGATATGCATTGTGCATATGGCTCACCGAAGAGGCCAGTAGGACAAACTATCCAAGAAATGGGAGGATAATCGACCATACCTAGATCCAGTGGGATCTAGGCTGAGACTTGAGAAGATGGCCAAGGGAAAACCAGCATGCCCCCAAGCATGGGATGTTGATTTGGTATGCAAAGGTGGGAATGATGCCCCATAGTAAGAGGATTTTGTGGAGTGCCATTGTGTTCTGAGTGCTCAAAAAAAGGATTTGAGTGTCTCGACCCAACTTGGCACGAGATCCTCCAAAGGAGATGAGGAAACGTAGGGGCCTATGTGCCCCCCTAGTATGCTATGGGCGTACCAGATGTATTTACATCTAAGGGCTCCCAACACTATATGATACATAATATGATTATGCATTTTTATATGATGAAGATGATTCCCCTTTTTTTGTTTATGGTTATCTTCTATGGTATACATGTGATAAATGCTAATCTAGAATGTTGTTCGCAATGGTATCTACATAATGATTTTGGGTTCTATGCACATGATTGAAAGTAATGGTTTCAAATTCACATAAAAATAGCTTCACTCATAGATGTTATCTAAATAGGACTTGCTTATGCACATTATACACACCATTCAATATCATTACAAGTAGCAAGTAATCTAAACGAACATGAAGATGAAGGATGCGATGGGTGAGGGCATCGACTAAAAAACCTATCACTACATCGTATTCGGAATGATCATTGGTGGCAGATCTAATGCACACACTTTTTGAAAGGACTAACGTATGCAAGGGGTTAAAAAGGCCTAGGCTTCCAAGGCTAGATTCTAGGAACTTGCACCATTGGCATGACCAATATATGTTGTGGATGATGGATCCATCTGAAAGGTACAAAAGATAACTTATTAGATAATGCAATCTACCTAACTACATGGTAGATATAAAGACAAGAAAATCGAAGGGATTTCTTGTGAACAACATTTCTAGAGGTAGAGTGCATTGGGAGAATTAAGAAGGTGATGACCTTCAAAATCCTCTTAAAGGAATGCCCCCTTACTCAAGTGTAGGGGTAATCAGGGGTAGACATAGCTTCCATGGTGTCCTCATCAAGCTGGGAAATGGGTGGATGGGAGGAATATTGACTACATGATGTGGGGGCATTACCTGGGTCATCAACCTAAGGAATAAGGTTTACATGCGCATCATCTTGAATGGTAGATGACAGACCGGTACACGGAGGGTCGATTGATGTTCAAACCTCAGACTCTATTGAAAAAGGTTCTATAGAAATGTGTGCACCAATCTCAAGAAGGTTTGTCGGCAAGGAACTCAAGGATGATGACAGATAAAGAATGGGGCCTGTGGTGTTCGTTGTCTCGACATCAGCGGAGGGGATCACAATATAGGGGCCAAAGTTTCCCTGTTCTGGTTGACTGGTGATACCAAAATCCACAGGTAGAAGAGTAGTGGCTCTACTACGAGTGGCCTCATATTCACAAATCGCTCCAAGGCAATCACGAAACTCGTTGAGACAAGGGAAATAATTGGAATAGTGACCACGAAGATCACAAAGGGCACAAGGGTGGTTTGTGTGAGGTGTTTTGAGTTTTTTAGGTGGGACTGGTATGTCAACATGGACTTCCAGAATATTCGAATGAGGGAACACTTCATGAACCAAAGATTTACATTGAGAAGGTTTGGGACAATTGCTGGTGAGATGCCCAACAACTTCACACAAAGCGCACGACTTTGGGGCCTTAGGGGTTGGAGGAGCTTGGGGAGCCTTGCCCTTTGAATCTTTCTTTTTGGCTTTACCCCACTAGCCAGCGACTTTTGCAACAGGAGTTGGTTCCTGTTGAGGTTGTGATGGTATTGAAGCAGCAGCAAGGGTCATGGGGACTAGTTGAATCGAGGTCAAAGCATGATATGGTCATGGTTAACCAGGCGAAATGTTTGCAGGGGGATCGATGTACCATACTAGGATCCTGAGAGTCATGTTAGGAAGGACCAACGAAGCCATGATAGGTATAGAAAAAACTCCTGGAGGGTATCTAGCCAGCAGGATAATGCCCCGGTGAAATAGCTCCTGGATGGTTGAGACCTGGAGGAACAGTTCCTAGAGGAAACATAAGAGAGGCACCCACAAATGGAGGAGGTCCCAGGGAAGTGGATCCAGAGGGTTCAGCTGCAAGAGCAACAACAGGATGTTGGGGAGCTGACTATTGATCAGGTGTACCAAACTGCTTAAGGGCAGCCCATGAGGCTTGTAACATGCAAATACTCATGGAAGTAGGTTTAGAAATGGGAGGGGGAGGAACAGGGAAGGCACCCAACAATGAGGAATATTTATAGACTCCGAGTGAGACACTGGTGCAAGGAGTGGACAACTGTTTACTAGATATCGATAAGATGATGGACTCAGGGGAGGTCACGGATACTGGCTCGTAGTAAGTCAAGTGATCAATGGTAACGATCTTCCCTTCATGGGGGAAGCACATCTTGTGGAACACTACAAACACGACAACTGACATGGAGTATGTGTAACTATGACCTAAGAGAATATTGTAATCCAAAGGGGCATTGATGACTTCGATATCGACATGGACAGACTTTCCTACAAGGGTCACTAGACAGTTGCGGGACATGCCAAGGGGCTAGGAGGAGTGTCCATCCCAAGCACGCAAAGTGATGGTGGGGGGGGACAACTCGAGTGACTTGCAAAGTGATGGTGGGGGGGGACAACTCGAGTGACTTGATTTGTTTCCAAACAGTAGCAGACATCACACAGGTGGATGTGCCTTCATCAATAATGCATCTGGAGATGATCGTATTACTAACTCTAACTCGTTTCTGGAAAGCAAGAGACTAAGCTAATGGGAGTTGCTCTAATGTATCAACCGAAAATATGATGAAACGATCATCGCAAGGATCCACTGCAACCAAGGAAGTTAATAGAGCCTTCTTTTGGGAAGGGCACAACTGGAGGACTTGTTGGGCATGGGATCCCCCAAGGGAAGTTTTGGGGCTTAGAGCCTAGAGTTTGGTC
This sequence comes from Pinus taeda, assembly GCA_000404065.3. Classification (NCBI taxonomy): domain Eukaryota; kingdom Viridiplantae; phylum Streptophyta; class Pinopsida; order Pinales; family Pinaceae; genus Pinus; species Pinus taeda. The sequence goes on along the minus strand of APFE030038977.1, from coordinate 21,401 downwards.
AAAGATTGTAATCCTGATGTAAAGAGTTTGCATTTTGTGGGCGTGAAGCACGTAGTTTGTAAAAGAGTCATAGGGTTGTCTGCCCTTAGTTTTGTTATTGTAATGTCGGCTGTAGAGATCTACCCATGGTCCGCGAACCATGGGATTGTATAAATAGAGTGAGACTATAAGTACTTAAAAGAAAAATGGATAAGAAAATATGAACATATGATGTATGTGAGATAGATCTATGGAGCAAAGTCTAGTTTTGGGTCCTAGAGTAGGAGAAGGCTATGCAGCTAAGTGCGTAGAGGCGTAGTAGTCCGCAGCTGAGTGTGTAGACCCCTGGAGCTGAGTGTTTAGGGTAAGTCAAGTCTGTAAAGTTTGGAAGTATTAATAAAGAGAAGTTTCCTATCATTTCTGTGTATTTATTTCATGTTTTATGCATCTATTATCTTAGGCATGAAATTCACTTCTAATACTTATATGATGCGTGAATGTGTATAATTGTATTGATTAAGTGAATGCAAGATAGAATATCTGTTTACGCGAAGTTAACTAAGATTTGTTAAGAAGATAAGTAAGATACGCAGTGTAGTTTGGGGAAATAGTGCAATTCATTGCCCTAGCTGTGCAAAAGATGATTATAACATATTGTGAAGGTATTGAATGTTGGAACAGTGTACGAAACGACTTGCATGAAGACAAATATAGTTGTACTAAATCGGCATCTCATACATCTCAACAAAGCTGAAACTTGGTTCCAGCATCTACCCATACTGTTTCGGGTGAGACTTCATTCCACACTCTGAAGGCTGATGCCGAAAGGGCCAGTAGTGTAGGGATTTTTTTGGCTAAATAATTTTGAACCTGGGTCAGGCCCCCATAAGCCAACAAATGGTTCTGTTGTCGGGACTAGAATCTACATAGAGATGTTTGACGTCGTATTATTGGAATCCAACTAAGAAAGAAATTGAAGGCTAATTAGATAGAAGAATTCACGAGTTCACAGTGCAGGAGAACAGGAACCCATCACTGTTAAAAGAAGTGTGATTATACTAGTACCTGTACATGGAGATCCATGAAATCTTCTTTGCGTCCTTCCTAGCTAAGCTATACAAGTGGATCACAAAACTAGCAGATAGCCAGAGAAGGTGGAAGATTGACGGTCCTATTGTGTGGATCCCAAAGTTAGTGCGAAGGTTGGAAGCATCAGAGAATAAGATTGCACACACCATTGATCATTGGCTCAATCGTATTAGAGGAGGATTCATTATTGAGTTTGCAATTGACACCTCAGTTAGCTATAGTGAGGTAGAGTGATGCTTTCTCAAAGGACTGCAAGGTAAGTACCTAAAGTCTTTAAATACTTGGATTAAAATGATATTTTGTGAAAAGAGGGTTATGTCGTTACCTTGATGTTCAGGGCTACACAACGTGGAAAAGCTTACAGGAATGAAGGAAATAAGGGACCAGAAACTAGCCCCTTGATTTCATCTCTGCGAGGGGATCCATATGGTAAGGCAAAGAATTCCGTGAAAACCACCTCCACCCACATTGCCACCAGCTTCACCATCATCAACTCCATCTTCACCTGTACCACCTCCACCACCACTGTGATTCAATATGGAAAGCACAGTGAAGTTGCCTGTGTTCAAAGGTTTGGGAAATGAGCATGTAGACCAAATATGGTTCATGGTAAGCATTGTATGGGAAGCACAAGGAGTTATAGATGAAAAATATAAAGAAAGTTACACTGGTTAGTGCCCTACAGGGCCGCACGCTGACCTGGTATATTAAGAACTCCAATGATAATCCAAATGCGGGAATCATGGATATTCAAGTAGCACGAAATAGAGTATTTAGTAGGCTAAAGTATGAAGCACATTCAATCATTGGATTCAAAGAGATCACAATGCTACTAGGCAAGACTCCTTGGGAGTTAGATTAGAGGCTAAAATGTACGATTCACGAAGCTAGTATGAATCTGATGGATGGACAGCATCACTAGTAGTTTGTAGCTTCGCTAATGCCACATTTAAGGAGTGCGCTATCACAAAAAAAGATAATGACTTAGGTAGAGGCATTAGATATTTATATGAGGCTACATGAGACCCCAATGCAGGATCCTAACTTAGGAGTTCAGCAGATCCACGTGCAGCTGAAGAATTTATGCCTTGAGATGCAATGTCTGAAACAGGACAGGACAGCTCGACTAGAAGTGTGCGAAGAGGTATGGTGCGTAAAATGCAAGGGTCAGGGTAAGGACAAGGACCACTGCCCAATTTTCACAAATTGCCTCACAGGAGGAGGACTGATGCCCTTAAGTCTAGAAGCACAAGCAGGACCTAGCATGGTGCCTACCTTGTGGTGCACGATTTGTCAAATAGTAGGAAAACATGTCACGGACAATTGTCACTTGTTACAGAATTATACGCAAAATTCACTGTAGTTGTTCCGCAACCTTTGTAGTTCAGTGGTACATGATGACCACACTTGCAAAAGCTATGAGTTGATCATGGATAGAGCTCCCACCTACAGAGTTCAAGCCGAAGCACGACCCCTTGACCAAAATGCAGGAATGGCGCGAACAGGATTTCAGGGGCGCGGATGAGGCCAAGGTGGAGGAGGACCTAGAAGAGGTCATGGACAATTTATATGCTACAATTGCAAAGGACTAGGACATTATGCCTGTGATTCCACAAATCCAACGCATCTGTTGTGTTTGTATTGCACCTTGTTTGATCATGAGACAGAAGATTGTCCTATGTTGATAGCTAGGATACATGACAAAGGAGCGCTACCGCATCCCCCGACTCAGAACTTGTAGATGATGAGGTTTGAGCTACACGAGGAAGATCTAAATGTGAAAATTGTGCTCCAAAGTGGAATTGCGATGGGATATGACAAAGGCAAACAACTAGAAGATAGTACTTGGGTTTACAAAGCTCCGATAAAAGAAGTAGAGTTTGATTTGGAGTGCACTCGGGAAACCTTCATAGAAGCTAAGAAGAGCTTCACTAATGCCTCCACTTCAGGAAGGAAAGATAAACCGGAGCCGGAGATGGACCCATCTATGCTCACAACTCTCCTGGAAACATGTATGAAGATACTACGCAACAATAAGGTGGTGAAAGGGTTATAGTAACTCATCAACAGATGCATTGGGACCATGTCAAGAGAATTATCCGTAGTCTAGAAGATCATAAGGCATAAGACAAGAACGGGAAGAGAGATGAGACTAACCACACAGATCGGAGAATATGAGATGGACCAAGTAATTCTGGATGTGGGATAATATGCAAATGTTCTGTTGAAGTAGACATGGGAGTGAATGGGGGGACCTACGCTGCAGTGGTCTCCAATTCAGCTAAGGATGACGAACCAACAGAAAATAATACCCATGGGGTGATTGCAGGGAATAACTGTCGATATTGATGGAGCGAGCGCACTGGTGGATTTTGAAGTGATAGAGATTGTTGATGATAGCAATCCCTACCCTGTGCTCTTAGGAATTGACTGAGCCACTGACATGAATGGGGTAATCAATCTGAAGAAGCACAAAATGATTTTTGAAAATAAGTCACTACGTGTAATTGTACCCCTGGACCCTGCTGAAGGATCGTGCTATATGGAGCCGGTGCATGACTATGAAAGTGATGATGATTTGGATTGCATCTATAAGATAACAGTGCGAGAACAGGACCAGGTGAATCCCACCATGGATGGGCAGATTTCATGGGAGTGTGAAGGCTCCTGTACTTCAGATTTGGATGAGGAAATAGAGCGACGGCAGAATCAGTTACATGAGGTAACTAAACTAAATTGTAATATGATGAAAAGGTCGCTACACTGCGTATCGATAGAAGTAAGAGACCTACCTACTTATGATGGTTTAAGTGAGGTAGATATCTTCTTGGATAAATTTGAAAGAGAAGTAATGGAAAAGAAATTATTCCAGGCCTTGGACTGGGTACTGCATGCTACGCCAGTGAGATGATGGGGTATGCGCAAAGAGAGCTTTGATGATTGGCACAAATGTAGGGGAATGATGTGCACATGATTTGGGAAGCCTAGGGTATGACTGACAAATAAGTACAATGGGTAGGATGATCATCACACACATCTAGCCAAGTGGACGCAGGCCTATGGAGAAAATCCACAACTTGAGTGGGTACACATGTTCTGTCATACCCTAGACGTTATACCAATGAACTAGAAATAGAAACAAAGCTCCGCCATGGGATAGGTGAATGGGATATCCAGTGCCAAGGGTTCGTGATGACCTTCAATTTTGAGGATGGGTGGGACATTATTGATGAAGTGCTACAAGAGGTAAAAGTAACCATCTTTAGGATACCACGGGAGCCAGTAGAATTGATTCAACCTGAATGGGATACTCAACTAAGTTGAGCGCTGGAATTTTATATTGTAACTGTTGAAGAAGAAGATGAAGTTCCACTAAAAATTAACATTCCAGAGACAGAACGCCACCACAAAGTTTAGGGACCACAGATTGAGAAACCTAACATAACCATGCCAGTGAAGACTAAGTAGGTGAATATTGGTACGAAGGCGGAACCTAAATTCATGAAGATTAGGGACTACTAGGATGACACGATGGTGGATAAGGTCATTGAATTACCCCGCAAATATTAGGGCTTATTACCGACCAAGTTTACCGATTTTAAGGGAATAATCATAGATTTAGGGGTAATGAAGATCATGTTAAAACTTGGCATGAAGGCAGTTAAGTAGAGGTCATATCACTTAAATCCAAAATACAAGGAGAAGGTCCACGTAGAACTAGACAAGACACTCGCAGTAGGCATCATTGAGTTTGTGGAGGAATCCAATTGGGTAAGCCCGATGGTGGTATAAGAGAAGAAGTAGAAGGATGAAATAAGAATATGCGTGGATCTCAGAAAATTGAATGATGTTTGTGTACATGATCCATTCCCAACTCTGTTCATAGATGAGGTGTTGGACAATGTAGGCAATCAGGAAGAATATTCTTTCACTAATGGGTTCTCAGGGTACCACCAGATCAAAATCACCTAGAGGATAGGAGAATGACAACCTTCACGACTAAGTGGGGTTGCTTTTAATATATTGTCATGCCGTTTGGATTGAAGAATGCCCCTGCTATCTTTTCACATGTAGTTGTTGCAGCATTCATGGAATATATTCATAAGTACTTGGAGGTCTATTTCAATGACTAGACTATGTTTGGGTTGGCTATGTGCCGTGTAGTGAACTTGCGCTTGATGCTAGATACAGGTTGAAGATACCAAATCATGCTCAACCTCAAGAAGTGTCTTTTCCTCATTCCTTTTGGGAACCTATTGGGGCATGTAGTTTGTAAACAAGGGTTGATGGTAGACCCCATGAAAATTGTGGTGATTCTAAATTTGGAAGCGCATCAGAGTGTGAAATAGTTGCATGCTACTCTGGGACATATGGGGTACTACAAAAAGTTTATCAAAGGCTATGCCCAGATCATTATGCCGATGGAAAAGCTGTTGGAAAAGGATGTCACATTCTATTGGAATAATCACTGTAAGAAAATCCTGGATGTATTGAAAGAAACAATGGTTACTGTGCCGATTCTGGTCTTCGAGAACTGGAGGTAGTACACACAAGATGGTGGAGAAGGCTTGGATCACCCTATCATGTTCATGAGTTGTGGATTATCTAAAGCAAAGAAACACTATTCCACCACTGAGTGCAAGGGACTAGCTATGGTGTATGCGCTCCAGAAATATCAACACTACTTGCTAGGATGACACTTTAAGATATATATAGATCATTCCACGCTGAAGTACTTGGTCAATAAAGCTATGTTCAGGGGGAGCATATTCAAATGGCTTTTATTGTTCCAAGAATATCATTTTGAAGTTGTTGTGAAGCCTGGACGATTGAACGTGGGACCAGATCACCTATCGTGCATTGAGATAGGGGAGGAACCTACTAGTCTGGAAGAAGGATTATCTGACGCGCACCTCTTTGTTGTGCACATAGTGGATGGACATTTTGAAGATATAACTCACTTTCTAACAACTGGAACTACGCCGAAATAATACTCTGTCCAGCAGAAGAAGTAATTAGTGGTGTGCGTGGCAGATTTCTCTGTCATTGTTGGGCATCTATACAAGATGGGGAATAATGAAATACTGCAAAGGTATGTAACTAAATTTGAACGAAGCAGCATCCTTGTGAAAGCTCATGGGGGCTTCGCGGGAGGACATTATGTGGGAAGAGCGACCACGCAAAAGATTCTACGTGCGAGGTTGTGGTGGCCAATGCTTCATCGGGATTCAAAAGCACATTGCAAGGCATGCGATGTATGTCAAAGAAAAGGTAAGACATCATGAAGGGATGAAATGCCTTTGAATCCTCAAATGACATCGCAACCTTTCAAGAAGTCGGCAATAGATTTTCTAGTACCTATCAAACCTCAAGGAAAAATAGGCGCAAGATATATTATCACTGCGGCAGAATACCTGACTCATTGGGCAAAAGTACAGCCAATAAAGGATTGCATAGCCACAACTACCACAAAGTTTTTTTTTTAACACGTACTAACGTGATTTGGATGTCCAAATATCTTAATAAGCAATCGCGGTATGCACTTCTTGAACGAAAAAATCAGTGCACTGACAGAAGAGTTTTAGGTGTATCATCAGAAGAGCACACCGTATCACCCACAGGCTAACGAAATAGTAGAAGTGTTTAACAAAGTACTAGAGATTGAGCTTACCAAGGTATGTAGCACAACGAAGTGATTAGGACTGGTGCGTACCTATAGTGTTATGGGCTTGTAGGATGACATGTAAGAAATTGATGGGACAGACACCTTTTAGGCTTTTATATGGAGTCGAAGCTATAATGCCTATGGAATACATGTTGCCTAGTATACATATATTAGCGCTCATAGGTATGACATATCGCGGAGCCCTGGAGGAGTGGATCATGTAGTTGGAGGAGCTCGAGGAAGAACGATTTTTGGCTAGATTTCACCAGCAGGTCCAAAAGCAATGCGAAAACGCTTGGCACGATCGACATATTAAGTTGCGCACCTTCAAGGTGAATGACTTGGTGTTTTTGTATGATAGTAAGTTTGATAAATTCCAAGCGAAGCTCAAAATGCATTGGTTGGGACCATATGCTATTAAGGATATCACGGATGGTAGCACGATGTAGTTGGTAAAGTTAAATGGATAACTCTTCCCAGGAAACGTTAATGGCAGTTGTTTGAAGACATACACGGGGGTTCAGCCATCTTACTAGCTGACAAAAGCATAGTCTTAGTGCTCCAGGTAGCTAAAAGGAGGTGCGGGACTATAAACTACTCTGCCTAGGGATTGTGCGATATTAGGACTATGCGTAGTAGAGAAGTGTCCCAAGGTCCGCAACAACACGAGGCTCGCTACGCTGCCACAGAAGTTGGTTGGAAAGTGACTGTTACATTCACTATTCATGATGTGATGCTTGGTTTGAGACCAAATGGAGCAGGCAGAAGGCATTTAAGGCGAACTTTATGGGCTAGATTCTTGAAAATCTACCACCAATAGAGCGTTAATGGACTAAATGTGGGGGGAACGGTCGAATTTAAATTCAAAAGGCACTATAAATTATAAAGGGTTGTCCAGAAAACAAAACTTGGCAATTGAGGACTAAGTTGTTGCGCTCACATACATTCATGAACCCGAAATTGTTCGATCTTTTAAAGCTGAATTTGTTGCTTGAGAAATTACCCGAGATGTTGAGATAATTGTGGAATTGCACTATGGCAGCACCTGAAGAAGCCATGGATACCAGAGTAATGACTGTGGAGAAAGCTGCACAAGCCATTATGGAAGTGGAAGCCCTAGAAAGTGTCGGGATAGTCGCATAAATCCATAAATTATCGTGCACACTGAGACCCAAGAAAGAAAAGTAGGCCATGGTACCAGTGTGTGTATCACCTAGAAATATGTTAAGGACTAGGCTCACCATCGAATAAAAGGGGAAGGTTATAAATTTGGAGGACGATGAGGAGGAATAATTCAAAGAAATATTGATAGAGGAGGAGGATGTAGAAATGGAGGTTAAAACCCAGGGTGCGGACTCTCTTACCAGGTTGCCCACATATGTTCCTTCGCAGAAGGGTAAAGCAAAGGTGCCCAAAGATATAGATGAGAGAAAGAGCTCTCTTCGCTACTCCCTGATGACATTATTTTTTAAGGATAGCACTTCAGACGAGTGCCCATGCTGAAGTTTGAGGATTCAGATCTCACGGACCACGAGAAGTTCCCGCATCTCGTGACCACACAGATGCGCCAAAAGAAAGACGTGCTGACCATAATCATATAATTGGAGCTATGTAAATGGTTGAGAGGAGTCAAGAAAGTAGGGTTGCTAAACCTACTCTAGGTGTCACATTACCATCGTGCCCCAGTGACCATTTTTGTCATCAAGAAAATGCTATGCCTGGTGCATGATGGGTGCTTGTGGTTGGAGGATCCTATCCCGATCATAGACCATTTGATTCATAGAATTACCCGCCTCCCTTGCAAAGGGGAGGACCCAGAAAACATATCGGAGGTGAAAGAGTGATGATTTGGCCATCACAGAGGCCAATAAGAAGAAGTTTAAGTTGGAGAAGAAGAAGAGAGGGTACACCATTTCCAACATCAACAACCCTGTGGTTAAAGTCACGAAGTAGATATTGGCAAGGAAGGTTATGCAGAAGTACTGCATGGATGAGGAGCCCGCGCTGGTGGTTGAACTAGTAGCAAAATGCACAGAAGGGGTCCAGTTCAACTGGGAAAACTATTTATATGGAGAGTTCCTTGAGAACTGTCGCAAGGCACGGGACTAGGGAAAAACTTTTCACTATGTGTGGCTTCTATTAGCAATAAAACTGGTGGCCTGGGAATTGCTCGAACATAGCTAGTTCCCAATGATCGCGCAAGACCTTTCGGAGGCAGCGAAGTAAACTTTGCTATGGGCAACCAGGGATGTAAAAAGGATAAGGGACAAAAAAATATTTTGGGTTCTCATAGAGATGAACATCAAAATGGGGATTAATCACAAGTCGCAGTTATCACCCATGGTCTACAATAGTTTGCAGAGCTTTGCAGAGTTCAAGGCAGACTTTCATCATGTCTACATCAGGGCGCGGAAGGACCCCACAAAGATGTGGCACAAGTTACCCTATCTGGTGATAGATGATGTAATCTTCACAGTCGTTGAGTCATGGCTGCCGGAGTGGCTTGCTCTAGCTGGCTCCGCAGTGGAAGCAGAGAATCTTGTTACGCAGTGGAAGAAGGAAGAGGTGAAACTATGGATGGTGCAGTTGGTAGAGAAACGTAGGAAGCAAGAAGCACCGGCTAAGGCCCAGGTGGCGCGTGACTAATAAAGTGCGAAGAAGACAGCAGAAGAACAATGCGAAGGATAGAAGTTGCGTTCGCCTAAGCTGGAGACTAATACAAAGCAAGGTGGCATGGACCCCCAGACAATGTCCACCCAGATAAAACATCCATGCCAGAGAGAACAGGTAGGGTCGTGAAAGAAGTCGAAGGCTTCAAAGACTTCGTTCGACCTGATCACCTTCACTAAGGGGGATCTCCATGATATTGGTGAGATAGTGAGGGATGTCAGTGTGGACGCCCTCCAGCAATTTGAGGAGTAACACCAGATGGTATTGAGGGCTCTCAAATGCAAATACGAGAGTTTCAAGTGCTCACTCCATAGGCTGGTACTGTGTCCACCATCCTCACAGTAGGCACATCTGTGGCCAAGGAAATGTTGCGCGCTCGGATAACCAACACAATAGTGCTTCCAGATGGCGCACTCATTATAGAAAATGAGGCCGACAAGCCTATGGTCAGTAGGTTTAAGGGAATCGGATTAAATGTATCTGTGCTCCCTTGGGATTCACTATGGAACTATGAGCCAGGGAGGGTCGCACACTCTAGGTAATGAGTGAGCAGCACATCAACATGGAACAGTTGAGCTTGCAGCACGACGAGGCAGTGGCATAGAACAAATAAATAGTGTAGGTGGTAGAGGAAGCCTACTAGATGGTCCCAGAGTTGGCCATCCAAGCAACAGAACTAGTGGAGGCGCGCGTCTGAAAATTAGCAGCAAGGGTGTGTGAGGTGAAGAGCCTCATCATTGAGTAATAATATGGGCCTTAATTAGCCATAATTCACCTCCTAGCTTAGTCAAACCAACTATTCTCACAACTTATTTCATACTTTTGATTATATTTTGCTTATGAGATGAGTTAGAGTTGGATATTTTTCTTTGTGGTCTAATGTGCATGTAATGCAGGAATAAAAGATAAAAGCAAGGAACTATGGTAAAATACCTCGGGAAAAACTTGAATGGGACAAGGGAGAGGAATTAAAGGAGGTAAATCCTCCTCATTTACTACCCCACAATTTGAATATCCCTCCATCAGCTGAAAGTACAAACAGCGAAATCAGGAGTACTAGAAGGCAGCCAAGCAAGTCAAGGTGTAAACAGCCAAATTAGGTGTACTAAAATGTAGCCAAGCAAGTGAAAGTACGAGTTTATCTTGAGTTGGGAGCCAAGCCTCCCTACTAGAAGGTAGTTGAGCTAGCAAAAGAGACATCATGAGTTTATCATTGGATTGGGAGCTATACTTCCCTAATTTTGAAGGAATTTGTTGGAGACTTCAAATGTATAAGTAGAGAGGCTTAGGACCTCAATTTTTTTTGTCACAGTTAATTATCAGGAGTCACCAAGAGTTAGCAAGAATTCTACTTTGTTTTCAAGCAGCAAGTCTTGTAAAAAATTTTGATTTATAATAAAGATGAGTTTTGTTTTGAGCCAGCACTGAGTTAAATTAGAGGGTTGAAGTTCTTGGGTTAGGACCTGACCCTAGGAGCCAAAGATCCTCTTCATTGTATTGCTAAGTAGCATAGTTTCCTGTTTTCTATTGATCTTCTTAAGTAGTTAATTTCCATTCTAGAGGTTTATTGTTTAATTGTTCATCAGTTTAAATAGTTGTAGTCTCATTACAATAGTGCAGAGTAGATCATTTATGATTTCATTCATTCAGTAGGTTGACAAACAAAAGATCCACAAGGTTGCTCTCAGGTGTCTCGGCCTCACCTCCTCCCTCTGGGACCATGACGTGAGTGAGTTTCTTGTTTAACACAATTACTGGGTTCCTTACATTGTTACTCTGCTCCTTTTATGATCATCTGCTCCTTCACTCTCTTCCCATCATTTGATCTCCCTCACACCCCTTTCATTCTCCTTCAGCATGAAAAGCTGAGCAAAAGCCATTAATCCATGTTCAAATGGTTTTTACCCATAGATCATCTCACACAGCAAAATTGACTAATCACTACCCGAATTCACTTTTAGCATTTGACTTCGTGCACTTTAAATCCCAACCGTTGATCTACCTTGTCAAATTCAATGGCTATCACGCACCTGCTCACCAACCAGTGCAGTCAAACTCCACTGTTGATTGGCCTCGCTAGATCTGATGGCTATCACACCATATCGTGTAGATTTCTATCTGATCATTATCCACATGAGGGCACGCAAAACAGGTGGTTTTCCCATGCTATGTGTTAGCCGACGAGGCTAATCGCGTGAAATTTGAGAAAACAACTTACGGCTTTGAGGGCACACGAAATACTACTTACCGCCCTGTAAACCCATTCCCTCATTTCTGTACGTTCCCTTAAACGCCCCAATCTCTACTGTTGATCTATCTCCTGATCTGATGGCCATCGCATCACCTGATACCATTTCCACACATTTCTTTTTCCTGCGATCTAATCTCTGCCATCCATCTGCCAATTAATCCTATCTATCCATCTCCTGACTCCACTCATGTGATATAATCTCAGTCTTCCATCTCTGGTTGTCCTCATTTGTTCATCTATTCACTCGACCGCCCGCGATATAATCTCCGCCGTTCATCATGTACTTAACCTTATTTGCCCATTTACCTACGTACCCTCTTGTGATCTAATCTCAGTCGTTCATTTGCCTTTCACCCACCTGATCCAATGGTTCTCAGGCATTGTTGCTCCCTCACGTCCTCTTTTCACCAATTTGACCTCCGAATGCTTCTTCCGCTTAGACACAAACTTAGCTTAGTTTCAATTATTTACCCCTTAGTCTAGTTTTGATGCTTTTACTTCTGCAACTTAGATAATTAGCATTAGATTAGTGATTAATATAGTAATTTTTCTTAGCATAATTTTTTAATTGGTTAGCTAGGGTCTAGTGTGAGTTTAGCATTACATCATTGCTTTCTTCATTTATGCAGTAGAATAGCTCTCCCCTAGAATAGGTTTGATCTCCTTCCATCAAAATCAAGCTTCTTCTGAACCTATAGAAGTCTGGCTTGGAACTCCTGGGGTCTCTTACCATATGAGTAGTAACAACAGGTAGTTCCTTCACTTCTACTCGGTATATAACATAGTCACCTCCAAGTTTGTATGAACCTCAAATTGATAAGTAAAGCTGGTAGCCCTGGGAGTTACAGCATTCTTACTGCAATACCTAGGCTCATCACGAGGAAAAAGAGGAAATGGGGAGGGTTTAGATAGAGTTGAACCTTCAGATAGCAGAACTGTAGTTGAAGGTGTAGCCTTCAACTCCGCTGGAGGTTAAGGAATAGTGCGCCACCACGATTACCACAGGAATGGCGGCAGTCAACAATGCAGTGACAAACTACACAAAGTTGTTCGAGCAGTTGTTCTAGGTCCTCACCACCCTATAGGAGGACTCAAACATACAACACTTAGAGACAGAGGCACATGAGCTACAGTAGAGATACGATGAAGTAAATGGGACCGTGCAGACAGTTTCTCTTACATGGAGGTTCGCCAAGATGCAGCAGGCTAAAGCACTCAAGGAGCAGGTGGATGTTGCTTGGCATAAGGAAGTAGTTTTGAAGGTGTGCTTACAGCTGTGGATTGATGAGGCGTACACTGTTATAACCTCCATTGAAGCAAAGCTCACATAGCTGCAAAAAACACAAGAAAGGATCTCGGGCAGTAGTTTAGCCACAGCAATCATTGATCAGTGCATCGAGGAAGTACAACAAGCATCTGCCCAATGTGTTGCTAAACTTGCAGCGATCCGATCAGAGTTGAGAGGTCTTCACTCAAACATCTCCGCACCAACAAAGTGACTCAAGGGTGAGTCACGATGTTTGTGTTGGGGGCCTGTTGGGCACAGGATCCCCCAAGGGAAGTTTTGGGGCTTAGAGCCCATATTTTGGTCAAATATTGTAATTTCGATGTAAAGACTATACATTTTGAGGCCGTGGAACAAGTAGTTTGTAAAAGAGTCATAGGGTTGTCTGCCCTTACTTTTGTTATTGTAATGTCAGATGTAGAGATCTACCAATGGTCCACGGACCATGGGATTGTATAAATAGAGTGAGGCTCTAAGTAGTTAAGAGAAAAGTGGATAAGAAAAGATGAACATGTGATGTATGCGAGATAGATTTATGGAGCAAAGTCTAGTTTTGGGTCGTAGAGTAGGAGAAGGCTCTGTAGCTAAGTGCGCAAAGGCCTAGTAGTATGTAGCTGAGTGTGCAAATGCTGCAGCTGAGTGCGTAGGGCGAGTCGAGTTTGTAACGGTTAGAAGTATTAATAAAGACAAGTTTCCTATCATTTCTGTGTATTTATTTCATGTTTTATGCATCTGTTATCTTGTGCATGAAATTCACTTCTAATACTTATATGATGCGTGAATGTGTATAACTATATTGATTAATTGAATGCAAGATAGAATATATGTTTATGCGAAGTTAACTAAGATCTATTAAGAATATAAGTAAGATACGTGGTGTAGTTTGGGGAAATAGTGCAGTTCGTTTCCCTAGCAGTGCGAAAGCATCTCAGCCCCTAGTTAGGGATGCGCGGAAGACGATTATAATAGATCATGAAGGTATTGAAAGTTGGAAGAGTGCGCAAAACAACCTGCGTGAAGACAGATCTAGTTGGACTAAATCAACATCTCAGACATCTCAAGGGTGTGGAAACCTGATTCCAGCATCCCACCATGCTACTTCGGCTGAGACTTCAATCTGCACTCCACGGGCTGATGTCGAAAGGGCTAGTAGTGTAGGGATTTGTTTGGCTAAATATCTCCAAACCTAGGTCAGGCCCCCATAAGCCAACAAGACTTCCAGTGCCGACATGGTGGCAAGTGATTGCGCTAAGTCAACTACTATAGTGTATGTATGGGCAACTCAGTTAGAATCTACATTACATCATAATGGCCCTTTTGGGATCTTGGGAATGGCCTCAACTTTGGGTTGAGGGATCTATAAAGGACCATTTGGTGGTGTAAGAGGGTTGGCAGACACTTTGGTTTTGGACTCGGCAACTCATGAAGTGGAGGGCTTGTCATATTGGCACGACTGAGTTTGTAGGTTGATATGGGATGGGTTAACCTCATCAGAGTTCATCATCAGGACATGTTAGTCACTAGGACCAAAAGGTTGGGGGAGGTGGGCTGCTTGACCTAGTTGGGATTGAGTAGCAACAAATCCTTGCTGAGGGAAAGGATTTGCGAGCATGGCCAGTTGAGGTGGCTCAGGATTCTGAGGCGATTGTTGACCTCGAGAAGCTGCCTGAGCTTCCCATAGTTAGTGCATATGGGGTAGAAGGGGACACTCATGTGTGTAGTGTCCATGTACACCACAACTTTCACAAGGCTTATTCATATGAATAACCTTTTTCTGCTTGGGTTGGCTGCCCTGTTGCTTGTTGTCGGTGTTAGGCTGGTTCCCCTGGGGTTCACTAGGTTGGTTACCTTGGTTATCCTATTTACCCTTGCTACCCTTACCCTTATTTTTTTCTTTGAATTCTGGGGATTGGTATCACTTTTCTGCGCAAACACTTGACCCTGAGGGGGTGGTGGTTGCTAGGGCTAAGGATGCATGGGAGGTTGTTTAACTAATGCTTGAGGGGCTGGAGCGTCAGGCTGTGCATAAGAAGGAGCAACAATTTGGTAGATGGGTTGGGGCCCTAGAAACATGTTGCTAGAAGAAGGGGCATAAATGTTGGAGGAACTGGTGCGCCCCTACAGGTATCCATAACTCTACTGAGAATATGGAGAAGAGAGTGAAACGTATCCAACGATACCATCGGCAGCATGAGATGCCCCCACTGCATTAACACTGCTAGGACAAGGGAGGTCTAAAATAATGGTATAGACATCACTTGATTGAGCATAAATCATATCATACGTCAAAGCGGTCTAGAGAGCTTCTTCCTTGGTATGAGGAAAATGGCATGCGACATCTTTCCCGATCGGGAGTAAAAGGCTCTTGAGAAACCAATCTAGATAAACATGGTCTTCGAAAGGTGGGGCAGGACATGTGTTCCTCCTCTGATGCCACTCTTGAACATGGTTAGAAAGGTGAGTAGCAGAGGATTGACGAAATGTGGTCAAAAGCTCAGTACTAGTGTTGTACCAGAGAGGTAACTGGAAATAGGACAAGAATGCTTTAATAAGCATCGCAAAAATGCAATGAGAAGCGGTAGGCTAGTCTACATACCATTTTGCAGCATCTCCAGAGAGCATGTGTTGGAAGAACCAAAGACGAATGGAGTCATCGGTTATGGAGTTGGACAAACACCACATGTGGAAGGATGGGACAAGGTTGGTAGGATCCTCTCCAGCAATACCCTCAAACTTTTGGATGTCTAAGGGAAGCTTAGTCGGCATAGAGGGCCAACCAACATGATGGTGTATGGGATCATTTATCAAGTGGTTAAGATCCAGTAGACTTAACCCAACCATAAAAGGGAGCATGGGGGTTGTCGGAATGGTTCCTAAGACTGTTCCGCCTAATGTGACCATCGATATATTACTGGAGCTGCCGCCAAATTGGGGTCCTGCACCAGCTGTGGCTCCAGACATGGTGACGATATTTCATGAAGGAGGTTCAGAATCAGAGGAATCAGAAAGACCAGGAGAAGAGTCGAGATGGGGACTCGAAGGGCTATGAACTCGAACTTGACGGGGAGCAGTAATACGCCCAAGTGGAAACAAGGGGTGAAGGCATAATAGTCTCCACAAATCATGCCTTGGTGGCACAATGATGCAAATACAAAAAGAACATGGAAATGGTGAAGGGAGATAAAAAAATATATCTTCTATCTTTGATGCGGTGAGATAAATTTATTATGTTATGTCTTGGCTTGGCAGTATAAACTAAGTGCCCTTTGCTTAAGGTGTGCTTGTGTGTGCAAGTGTATTAATTGATTAAGCCCAAATCATGTCTATAAAAATGAAAACATCTTGCTCCAAATATACTAAAATAAATAACAAAAAATAAATAGCAAAAAAATTAACTAAACCCCACCCAAACTGGGTGTGCAAAAATTGTACTACAAAGTGGCTAAATCGATGGAAAATACACTGAAATAGTCAAGAGATCTGAATGTCATTGTGACTAGGATCAAGTTATTCTAAGCCACTAGAATGTGGTGCATCAACAACAAAAAACCAATGGGGATGATTGCTATGAAAAGATAGGGAGATGGGTGAAACACCTAGGGAAACCGATGGGACCCTAAGGGAATGACAAAACAAGTTTGAATGTGAAACTATGGATGGTAGCAACCTATCTTATCAGATCTAAGGCAAAAGGTTATAGATCTGGAAAACATGGCTAAAAGTGATGCAGAAAACTCAGTCTTCTCACTTAGCTAAACTCCTCGTAGAATGGTGGAAGTATACTAGAAGCCACAAGGGAGGCTAAATTCGACTTCAACGAGTAAAATAGAATGGATCAATGCTTAAGTGGGATGAGACGGAGGTCAAACACCCTGAAGACAGCTCTCAGCAAAGCCCAGAAACAGATCTGAGAAAAACCCTATAACCCACAAATCGTAGGTTCTGACCTATTTTGTTATGAAATCACACTTTTTGAGCAGAAATCTGCATTCTAGAACCGAGATCACACCTTTTGGGCTGAAAACTACGATTTCTTCTCCGAGACTTCCAGTCTGCAAATTTCATAAAAAAGTGCCACCTTTGTCGCGGCTGGTTCTTGTGACCTATGAAAATGATCAGAAAGATTATTGTTGGCTTGAGGGGGCTTGAACCAGGTTCAACATTAATTAGCAAAACAAATCCCTAAACTACTAGCCCTTTCGGCATCAGCCCACGGAGCGCAAACTGAAGTCTCACCTGAAGCAGTATGGGAGGATGTTGAAACCAAGTTTCCGCACCCTGAGATGGTTTTGATGTTGTTTGATTTCTTCTATCCCTACCTTCATGCAGGTTGCTTCACTATAGGGCTTGGAAAATGAACCCCCTATTCTAGCTTTTAATACCTCCGTGAAATGAAATGATCATCCTTCATGCAACCCTAACCTGTGGCTGAGGTACTTTCATGCTGCTAAGGTAGTGTGTTGTGTAGATTCCTCAATTATCCTATGTGTTGGCATTATGACGTAGGTTTGGCACTATGACACAAGTGTTGTCCTTTGATGGCAATTCACTCAGATGACAGATAACAGTTCAGGCTCTCAGAATACTCTTAACAAAGTTGTGTATACTCGCGGGATCTCTGATCAAAAGGCACGTATGCGTATGCACGCACTTTCATGAAAGGAAAAGTGCGTACATGGGGGAAAACTTGTTTTTTGGTCCATGATATTTAGTCCCTGGTATTTGGACCTGTGGTTTTGGACCATGGTATCGTTTCCCAAGTGTTGAACCCGGGTATTGGGTCCCAAGTATTGCTTCTAAGTGGTTTTGGACCATGGTATTGAGTAAGGCCTAAGACTATAAAAGGGGAAGGAGATCATTATGCAAAGTCATTCACTCAAGCATTGAATATCTTATGAAGAGAAAGATCTAGAATACTAGTCATTGGGTTATGGTGCATAGCTGGATCTAAACCAAGGAGGAACCTGAGCACTAGAAGAAGGATAAGTTCTATTGATGGGTCAAGATCTTAAGGCTTGAATAATAGTATCTTTGTGTGATTTTTATCTATTATATTTGGCACATCACTTGATCTATAAATCTGATTATCTGGGTATAGATGATGTCTGAATATTTGAAAAGGGAAAAGTGTCCTTTATAGATCTATACGCAGGTTCGACACAGCAGAGGCGCGTATACATATTGGTTTAGTAATTCAAAATAACGTATATGATTGTTTGCCTTAATACAAAAGCGTATGCATGCACGATCTTTATCTTGAAGTAGCATATGTCTCATAAAATATGTTTTAGCTACTTCTATTTATTGTTGCAGTATTTTGGGTTCATGATTGGTGTCTAGTTACTGTTAATATATTCTGGTTACAACATTCAGAGAAGTGATTGTTTCATTTAGTTTTGGTTGGTGCAAAGGGGATTGGTTGATGCATATATATTTGATGTTTGATTGATGTTACTTATGGATCCAGTCTGAAAATTTATGAAACGTGGTCCCTGGAAGAAAATAGAAGGTTGTACCCTTCTGTAGGTCAGCACCTACGTACTAGTACATTAGCTAGTATAAGATCTAAGGGGGTTGTAACTCCCTTCTAGGAGAGACTAGAGAATGAGAGAAGGTTGTAGCCTTCTACAGGTAGAAGCCTACGTACTGGTAGAAGACTACACCAGTACAGAAATATTGTAAAAAGAAGTTTCTTATTAACAAGAAGATAGAGAAGCATTACAGCAGGTGGTTTTCACCCACATTGGGTTTCCACCTTATATCTTGTGTTCATATGAGTGATGATCTATTCTGTTTACTGCACCTATTTACTTTTCGTATTGTTACTGGAGTTCTGATGCACTGATTAAAGATCAAATGGATTAATTAAATCTTAAGTTCACTAAACATACACTAGTTGTTGTAGACACAGTTGCGTGTAACGTTGATTTCCATATCTAAAGTAGTGTATAAATAAGTTTGAAATGAAAATTTATTTGAATTGATAATACTAATTCACCCCCACTCTCAGTATTATTTCCAACAATTGGAAGCAGAGCAAGTCCTTCAGAAGAAGCTTGATCGCTTGAAGGAAGATCTATCATTGTGAGCAACTACGAAAGGGAGCCATCCATCAGGCCACCAATCTTTGATGGGAGCGACTTCGTCTATTGGAAGGTAAGAGCCACAGGCTATCTTCAATCTCTTGGTGTAGAAGTTTTGGATATCATGGAAGGAGGATACACATTTCCCATCAACAACTCCTATAGATATAGCTGGTAAAAATCAATATGAAACAAATGCAAAGGCTATCAATACTCTATTGGGGAGTCTATCTCAATCAGAATTTGTGAAGGTTATGCAGCTCAAAACCGCCAAAGAAATATGGGACAAGATCATTCTAAGCTATGAAGGAGATGACCAAGTAAAACGTGCAAAACTACAATCTCTCAGAATTCAATATGAAACTCTCAGAATGCACAATGATGTAAGTGTGGCTAATTATTTCTTACATATAGATGAGATTGTTAACTGCATGAAAAACTTGGGTGAAGAGATAAAATAAGTTACTTTAGTTGAAAAGGTTTTAAGATCTTTGTCTTCTAAGTTTGAATCAAAAGTTTCTGCCATAGAAGAAAAGCAGAATCTTCAGAGTATTACCATGTCACAGCTTCATGGAATCCTAACTGCTTTCGAAATGAGAAAAGGGGGTCCATCAGACATCAAGAAACTTCAACGAGGCTCTAGAAGATTCAGAGGTAAGCTACCTTTCAAATGCTTTTCTTGTGGGACAGTCGGTCACTATGCAGCCAAATGTCCTCATAAAGATAAGCTTGATAAAGGTAAGGAACCAGTTAAATGGAACAGAAAACAAAATGTAAGTAGCAAGAGCTATTATACACATGAAGACAACAATGAACTTTCAAATAGTGATGAAGATGAACATGGTAATGATTATAGACTTTTGATGGCTTTTGAAGATGATGATTTCTTGGATGCTATAGATGAAGATGATCTCTATGAAGAAATTTCTAAACTTAAAATCTCTTTAGAAGAAAAGAGTATGATCATATATACTCTGACATTCCAACTTGCTGAAAGAGAAAAACATAATGAAAAGCTAGAATGTGAAATTGTGGCACTTAGAAAAAATATTGAGAAAACAAAAGCTCTTAATCTTAGATTTGCTAAAGGATCTGAAACTTTAGATGAGATTATCAAAGTGCAACGATCTCCTTTAATCAAGATAGGTCTTGGATTTACTGAAGAAGTATCTCAAGCACAGAATCCATCCACCTCCAAAAGTTATCTTGATGCAGCAAGGAGAAGTGAACAGGTTGACAATCGTCAGCAAAGGCATAAAGCAGATCACCAGGTAAATCAGGGTCAGTCTACTTTAAGGATGAACATAGATCACCAAGTAAATCGGGGTCAATCTACTTCAAGGATGAACAGAAGCTACAACCAACCGCAGGTAAATCATTCTCAATTTGCCTCAAGAATGAATGTCTATGGAAACTACAATCCCTGGATGGTAGATTTGATAATTGCAGGAATTTCTTTAATGGCCAATGTTTTTCATGTCATAACTTTGGACACAAAGCTGCTCAGTGTGTTGCCTATAAGACCATCATGACTCAAGAAGCACGAAATCAAAGGAGCATGACTGGGACCATGAAGAGCACCTACAATAAATTTTCTGCTCTATTTGTAACAACTTCAGGCATGAAGATTCTGAATGCAGGAGTAAGTTTTTGCAAACATCCCAGAAGGAGCAACCTTCATTGGGTCCCAAAACATGGAGGAAGAAAGAATCGCAACCAGAAAGATGTGGTATAGCCTTATATGCGGAAGGATAGGAAAATCAATGGTACATCGATAGTGAATGCTCGAAACATATGACAGGTGATAAAGAAAAACTTCAGACATATAGTGCCATAGAAAAGGAAATGAACGTCTCATTTGGAAATGACACCCCTACACTCATAAAAGGTAAAGGTTATGTTCTTTTGAAAAAAAAGTCAAAGCTGGAAATGTCATGTATGTTGATGGCTTAAAGCATAATCTATTAAGTGTTAGCCAAATGTGGGATCAAGGAAATGAGGTAATATTCCAATCAAATGGATGTATTGTTCGTGAACTTGATACAGGAGAAACAGTGATCAAAGGCATAAGAACTCCAAATAATTTATATATACTCAAGGGAGGACAACAACAATGCTATCTAAGCAAGAATGATGAACATTGGCTATGGCACAGAACATTGGGGCATCCCTGCTTCTCTCAGATAAGGAAAGCATGCAAATATCAGGCGGTTCGTGATCTCCCTGACATCAGAATTCTAGACAATACAATATGTAAATCATGTCAGTTTGGTAAGCAACCCAGAACTAATTTCCCTGAGAAGGAAGGATCAGCTAGTAAGCCACTTGAACTTGTCCATACTAATTTATGTGGTCCATCAAGGAAAAATTCACCTCAAG
>APFE030038969.1:31113-44849 GCA_000404065.3 Pinus taeda | reverse complement strand
CTGTCCACTCTGCAATCTCTCCTCCACAGCAAAGCTCCTGTAAAAAAGATTGAGATGGACGGCTTTCGATGGGATCCAACTGGATCAGAATACACTGTCCAAGAAGCCCACCAGCACATCTGCTACAACACTTTCCCTATGTCAATGTGGAACCACTGGAGAATGGTTTGGAAGTCAGAGGCTCTACCAAAAGTTAAATTTTTATATGGACCCTTCTAAAAGGGAAAATCCTAACAGCAGAGAATTTGCAAAAGAGGGGTATCAACGGTCCATCTCATTGCCCCAACTGCTATGCTGCTGAAGAGAATATGCAACAACTCTTTGTCAACTATCCCTTTGCTATTGATTACTGGAAAAAATTATCCCCCATTGATAATTTACCTTGGAGTTCCCAGCACTCCATAGGGGAAGCGATTCATTTTTGGAAAAAGATCTGTCCTTGGAAAAATAAGAGGAGCAATTTAGTGAAGAGAGTCTGGAATACACTCCCCTACGCCATGTTATGGAGTATCTGGCTAGCAAGAAACCGGAAAATCTTTAAGGGCAAGAACTCGGCTACAAGAATTATTTGCAATAAGGCTAAGAATCTCGCTCTTAAAACTATTTCTGTCAAAACCCAAAGCAACATCGATGTAGCAATGTACAGTGTTGAATAAAGAAGTTTCATCAGCTATATTCTGGATAAAAATAACAACATTCAGAATGGGAATATAGTGAAAGATCAGCACAATCAGGAAACCCACAGTTGGAAAATCAAGTTAAAAGAGGAGGAGTTTGCAGATTGGTTACAAAAATGCAACAATTACTACCTTTTCTTCGACGGAGCATCTAAGTCAAACCCAGGAGTCGCTGGAGCAGGGGGATTGATCTTTAATGCTAATAGGAACTGCATCCTCTACTATGAATGGGGTCTAGGGAATATCTCTAACAACAGGGCAGAAGCATTGGCCCTTTACCAGGGGCTAATTCAGCTCAACAAACTAGGCATAACCACAGCAAAAAACTTCAGAGATTCATCGTTGTTATTAGCCTAATGGCTCAAAAGAAAGATTCACCTAATGTTCTCCTACAACAGGTCATTCAACATTGTCAACTCTTGCACCAGACAATGGTTAATCTACAGTTTCATCACATCCTTCATACTCTCAATAAGCAAGCTGATAGGCACGCCAACAAGGCTTGTGACAGGACAATGAGCAGTTTACTTTGCAATGTCGAGGAGACTCAACAGCCTTTGCCATGATCTGAATAAGTTTACCCTGCATCAAATCGGATAGCTCTGACAGAATGAAGTGGATTCATATTTTCCAGATATACAACAAGATCATTATCTGTATAGGGATTTGGCGTAGATTCGATCCCCTTATAACTTTATTCATAATCAGTAACTTCGTCATTTTCTATCTAATCAACCTTGCCCTTCTGACCTCTCAGGATAGCCTCCTAGTCTTCCCGTATCTTATTCTGGTTCCTCTTTCTATCCCCATGTTTGGTCCTCATCCTCCCCACCCTTCTATAAATTACCCCATCTTCTTCCACTATTTAGCATCCTTCCTCTTATCAACTTCTCTCTTCAATCACTCTTGGCAGTCTTCCTCAAGAATTTTTCATCATCTTGCCTCTTCTAAGCATTGGATCCTTGTTGTCCTGGTTGTAGATTTTGCCTCCTCCTCTGTCCAAACCCATCGGCAGATCTTCATTGCCTCTTTCTGTAATCCCATCCTCTTCTCTCCAGTCTCATCAATGGCACGCAGTGAGGATTTCCTTCACTGTGTGGATCTTCAAGCAGAGCTGGAGGAAATAAGAGCTCAACAGAAGATATTAGACAATCAACAGAGGATTTTAGATGCAAAAATCAACAATTAGAACCATATCATTAATGACAAGTACCAAGCGGAAATCAATCTGTTCCTGCACAGGGTCTCTTCTCTACATGAGGAGTTCAACCATCTGTCTAGTAGGTGCAGCCATGTGGAAGATTCCATAGAGATTCTAAAATATATGATGGACAAGCGCAACACTGTTGCCCCAAGCTCTTCAATTCCCAAGCACATCGATGGGGATGAAAAGCTGGAGGAATCCATAGCTCAGCATATCAGTCACATTAACATAGATTAGATGTGTTTTACAAATGTCAGTTTTTGTTGTTTCAATTTGTTAGAGTCTAGTTCTGTCTAGATTTTCTCAAAGCCAGAACAAGTAGGATTAAGGAGAAAATTCTATTTTGTAACTCCTCTGATCCTGGTTTACCTTGCCACTTAATGTATCTCAGGAGTCCAAGCTTCCTTCTTTTTTTCAGATATTAATCACAGCAAACCGAACTTCATAAAAAAAATATATATATATTCACACAATTACATAACCAATATGAAATAAATTCTTTGTGTTAAGTAAATTTTATACAAACTTTAATATGCAAATCAATGTTTTATAACCAAGCCCATTGAAGCTATGAGGGACATCAGAGGTGAAGTGAAACATCAGAGATCAGAGGAATGGAGTCAATGGATATCGAAAGTATTAGACAGTAAGCCATATCGGAAGTGACATATCAGGGGAATCATATCGGGGGTATCATATTAGGGGTTTTAGGAAAAGGCTTCCAATAAAAAATATTTGATAAAGAGCTTTAATTAAAATATCAGAGGTATTGAAGGTGTGCAATATTGGAGGTGTCACATAATAAAACTTAGAATAATGAAACAGTTATCAAGGAATTCATATCGAGGATGATTTTTATCCTAACTTTCTCAAAAGGGAAGTTACAATATAATAAAGTTCTGATGGAAGTGTTATGATGGAGCTTTGACTTTATGAGTGAGGGCTAATCGGGGTTTATGTTTATCGTACTTTTTTAAAGGTGCAACTCCGATATATGGATTTTGATATTATGATGTGTGCCAAGGAATGATTGGAGTGGGGGGTATAAGGTGAAGTGGAGCCCACGGGGAGTGGGACCCACCCAAAAACTACAAGCACTTGATATCAAAGTATTTTGAATCTCAGAATTTTATTAAAATTGAAATTTGAATTAACTTTCGAAATTTAATAACACAATTTTAATTGTTCTACAATTTGGCTGTGGTGATATTGTAGGATCATTAGTGAAAAAATGAATTAATTAGTAAAAATTAACTACAAATAATATACAAAAATCAAAATAATATACATTTTGTAGATTTTCTAGCCTAGGAAGTGAAAATTATCGAACTTCGGAGGAGTTCCATTTGCAAACCATGCAACCAAATGAGATGAAATGAGTATTGAGGGAAAGATAGCAGAAAATGGAACACAATGAAGAAATCAAAAGGGAAATCTAAAGAAAATGAAAATCTACCAAAATTATAGGAGACTTAACCAAATAAATAAAATATTAAAAGACAATTTAGCCAAAATTTATGGAAAGGGTCCCCATTATTTGAAATAAATAAGATAAAAATGGGGGTGTTGAGTTTTCACCTCAATAGAAACCTACTCCAATGATCAAACCAAGGATTTAAGAGGTTTTTCAGACCTCCACCTAACCTATGGGAACCTTTTCCAATCCACTAACCAAGGATTCCATGTAGACTTTTCTGTAGATTTAACAGCTCATATGATATACTAAACATAAGACAAGAATCTACTCTACTCTTTAGAATGGAAACCAATAATGGTCGATGAAAACAATAATCAGAAAGAAGAAGAATATCAATCACACATAACAAAATATTTCTCTGGGGAAAGAAATTGCTCAAAACCCTGACTATCTATATTGCATTAACTAGAAGATCTGAGAATAAAATACAATGCGTGTTCACATTAGAACAATTCTTGCACAAGTACAATCTAACTCTCTGCCTCACAAGCCTGCTCTAGCCAACACTTAGCCAAGTTTTCTTCCTTCCAAGCCCCTACTTCCTTGCGCAATTTCTGAGAGAATCAACCCATATTTAATTGAGAAATCCTTCCTCCATAACTGTGTAATCCAAACTTAGGTCCTCAACTGATTGCATACACCATCTGTACAACTCGGAAAACTACAAAATTAATAGTACGTTGTCCCTACACTCTAGTCTCAACTGGGTCTTCCTCTAAACTGGCATGCGTGAGTTATTTATGAGTGAATCTTTAGTTAATTGGTGTGGTACTAGTGATGCACAGGTGCACTAGTCCACTACTAGACGTCTACTAGTTCCTCCAACAAATAGAACTAGCTTACCTGACTATAACTCAGTTAGACCGAGTTATCTAATTTCAACTCAAAAGAACTCAACCTGGGCCACTAAAATTTATGGATCACTCTACATGACTCTAGATAGACTTCTAACTCGAATTTCCTCAGTCAATTAAGTGAATTTAACTTAATTAACTATTACAAGTTGCTAAGAGAATATAATTACAATTTTAATTCAAAATTTAATTCAAGGACAAATTAAATTGGAATTTCTTGTTGTTATTTTAAACACTCCCTCTCAACAAGAAAGAGATTATCAGCTACCCCGATCCTATCTCTTTCAAACTCAAATTTACATCTTGACATGCCTTTGTCAAGATATCTACATCCCACTCCTCTGTGGGAATCTACTCCAACAACATAATCCTCCTTTGCACACAATCTCGAAGATGATGATACTGGATATCAATATGCTTGGACGAATCATGAAAAACTAGATTTTTAGAGAGTTTGATATAACTCTGATTGTCATAGTAAATCACAATTGGATCCATCTACTGACAAAAAAAAAAACAACCAGATTCTTCCTTGTTTAGATGGCCTCACAAGCTTCTTAACTAGCAACCATGTACTCTGCCTCTATTGAACTAAGTGCAACTGATCTCTATTTCTTGTTGTACCAAGAAACAGTTGTTGACCCAATACTGAAGATTGCCCCTAATGTGCTCTTCCTATCGGATAGACTCCCTACCCAATCTGCATCGATGAAGCCTTGAAGCTTCACTCCCTCTATCCGCATATACCATAAACCATATTGAGTAATTCCTTTGAGTTATCTCAACACATGCTTGGCTGCCATCCAATACAACTTGGTCGTCCTAACCATCTCCTGACTAAGTTGGTTAAATGCATAGCACATGTCTGATCATGTGTTAACCAAATACATGAGTGAACCCACAAGCTACCTATAAATAGTAGCTTCCACTACTTCATTCGAATTAGCATCCTCCTTCCTCTAGTTACCTGTTAGAGGAGTCTCCATGGGTTTACTTCTCTCCATGTGGAACTTTTTTAATATCTCATTGGCATACTTTCCCTAAGAGACAAAAATTTCCCCATCACCTTGTCATACTTCCGTGCCCAGAAAGTAATGCATGAGCCCCAAGTCCTTCATTTCGAGTTGTCTTACAAGATCCTCTTTGCAAGACTTGATAATCTTATCATCACCTATCAAAATCAAATCAATGACATATAAACCAATAATCAACAGTTTACCTTCCACCACAATATTGTACAGGTTTGTATCCACTTCACTTTTGGTGAAGCCCAAACCGGTGAAGTAGTTATTGATCTTGGTGTACCAAGAACATGGTGCTTGCTTCAACCCATACAATGTTCGCTTGAGTTGGCACACATGTGACTCATGATCAAAGCTATCAAAATCTTTAGGTTTCTCAATATACACCTCTTCCTCAATAATGCCATTAAGGAAGGTTGTCTTTACATCCATCTGATGTATCTTCCAACCCATTTGCACTGACAATGCCAAAATAGATCTGATGTATGAGTTCCTTGCAAAAGGAGAAAATGTCTCATCATAATCAATCCCCTCCACTTGATAAAATCTTCGAGCCCTCAACCTGGCCTTATGTTTCTCCACACTACCATCTGCTACATGATTTACCTTGTAAAGCCATCAGGAACTCACCACTGAGTTGTATGCCGGTCTTGGGACCACATCCAAAACACTGTTATGAACAATGGAGTCATACTCCTCCACCATGGCATCAACCCAAACTAGTTGTTTCATTGCTTCCTCAAAAGAAGATGGCTCGATCTCAACACATCCGCTCATAAGATCCATGTATCCAGTGTACCTCTTAGGTGACCTCCTCTACCTGTGTTGTGATGTGGGTGCTCCTACATTCTCTCTCGCATCATGCAATAACCTGTGATTCTCTCTAGTGCTCTTTCTCCCATCTCTGGAAGACTCTACCTGAGTGGATGTCTCCACTTCTGGATCCTATTTATGTGGGTTCTCCACATCAATTTGAGGTTCTTCCTTAGGAGATAAAATCTCCTCAACCGCATGTAGTTGAAGCTCCCTCTCAAGGGAACATCTCATGGTCTTTTCTTCATCGAATTTTACATCCCTGCGAACCATTTTCATCCTGTTGGTCAGCAAGTACACCTGATAGTTGTGAGGTGTATTAGTGTACCCCACAAATATCCCAAACTTTGTTGTTGACTCAAGCTTCTTCTGTTCATCTTTGGTCACATGGAAATATACTAGTGACCCAAAAATCTTGAAGTGACCCACATTTGGTCTCTTCCCAGAGAAATCCTCCTTTGGTGTACTCATCCCAAGAATTAGATGAGTGCTTATGTTCTGCAAATAAAAAACTATGTTGCATGCCTGGGCCCAAAAGTGTAGTGGTAGGCCCTAGTAATGCAACATTGCCTATGCTACCCCTAAAATTCTTATATTCTTCCTTTTAGCCACCCCATTCTGCTATGGGTTTTGAGGAGTTGTCAACTCTCATCGAATGCCTTCTTCTACATAGATGTTTTTAAACTCATTCGACACATACTCTCCACTATTATCACTCCTGAGAGCTTTAATCTTCTAGCCAAAACCTTTCTCGGCCAATGCTTTAAATTCACAAAACTTTGCAAAATTTTGATCTTTCTTATGCATGAAAAACACCCAACGTTTATGAGAAGAATCATCAACAAATATAGAATAATACTTTTTTCTTGATCATGGATGCTATTGATAATGTTCTGCACACATCTGAATGGACTCGATCAAGGATCAAATGTACTCGACTATCTTTGTCGCAAAAGGAACCTTTAATGAATTTTCCCAAAGTACACCCTTTGCATGTGTAAACTTTCTCTAGTGTACCTTTGGGAAGACCAGTAGAAATTTGTTGCATGATTTTCAAAGTGCCATGACACTCAACTCACAGATGTCTCGGCTCTGTACCTTTTCTATCTTCATGCTCAAGGTAGCACAATCTTCTACCTCCAACAACATAATCCTCCTTTGCACACAATCTCAAAGATGATGATACTGGATATCAATATGCTTGGACCAATCATGAAAAACTATATTTTCAGAGAGTTTGACATAACTCTGATTGTCACAGTAAATCACTGTTGGATCCATCTGTTGACCAAAAAAACCAACCAGAATCTTCCTCGTCCAGATAGCCTCATAAGGTTCTTGACTAGCAACCATGTATTATGCCTCTGTTGAACTAAGTGTAACTGATCTCTGTTTCCTGTTGTACCAAGAAACAGTTGTTGACCCAATACTGAAGATCTCCCCTAATGTGATCTTCCTATTGGATGGACTCCATGCTCAATCTGCATCAGTGAAGCCTTGAATCTTCACTCCCTCTATCCGTCTGTACCATAAACCATACTGAGTAGTGCCTCTGAGGTATCTCAACACATGCTTGACCGCATTCCAATACAACTTGGTCAGCCTAACCATCACTTGACTAAGCTAGTTAAATGCATAGCACATGTCCAGTCATGTGTTCACCAAATACATGAGTGAACCCAAAATCTACCTGTAAATAGTAGCTTCCACTACTTCACCCAAAGTAGCATCCTCCTTCATCCAGTTACCTTTTAAAGGAATCTCCATGGGTTTACTTCTCTCAATGTGGAACATTTTTAGTATCTCATTGGCGTACTTTCCCTAAGAGACAAAAAGTTCCCCATCATCTTGCCATACTTCCATGCCTAGAAAGTAGTGCATGAGCCCCAAGTCCTTCATTTTGAACTATCTTTCAAGATCCTCTTTGCAAGACTTGATCATCTTATCATCACCTATCAGAGTCAAATCATTGACATATAAAACAATAATCAACAATTTACCTTCCACCACAATATGGTATAGGTTTGTATCCACTTCACTTTTGGTGAAGCCCAAACCAGTGAAGTAGCTATCGATCCTGGCGTACCAAGCACGGGGTGCTTTCTTCAACGCATACAATGCTCGCTTGAGTTGGCGCACATGCGGCTCATGATTGAAGTTCCCAAAATATTCAAGTTGCTCAATATACACCTCTTCCTCAATCATTCCATTAAGGAAGGTTGTCTTTACATCCATCTGATGTATCTTCCAACCCATCTGCGTTGACAATGCCAAAAGAGATCTGATTGATGAGTTCCTTACAACATGAGAAAGTGTCTCATCATAATCAATCCCCTCCACTTGATAAATCCTCGAGCCATCAACTTGGCCTTATGTTTCTCCACACTACCATCTGCTACTTGATTTACCTTGTAAACCCATTAGGAACTCACCACTGAGTTGTATGCCGGTCTTGGGACCACATCCCAAACACTGTTATGAACAATGGAGGCATACTCCTCCAACATGGCATGAACCCAAATTGTTTGTTTCACTGCCTCCTCAAAAGAAGATGGATCAGTCTCAACACATCCACTCATAAGATACATGTATCTAGTGTACCTCTCAAGTGACCTCCTCTGCCTACACTATGATGTGGGTTCTCCGACATTCTCTCTCAAATCATGCAATAATTTGTGATCCTCTCTAGTGCTCTTTCTCCCATCTTTAGAAGACTTTGCCTGAGTGGATGTCTCCACTCCTGGGTCCTCTGCATGTGGCTTATCCACATCAATTTGAGGTTCCTCCTTAGGAGCTAAAATCTCCTCAATTTCATGTAGTTGAAGCTGCCTCTGAAGGGAACATCTCATGGTCTTTTCTTCATAGAATTTTACATCCCTGCGAACCACTATCATCCTATTCATCGATAGGTACACCCAATAGTTGTGAGGTGTATCAGTGTACCCCACAAATATCCCCAACTCTGTTGTTGACTCAAGCTTCTTTCGTTCATCTTTGGTAACATGGAAATATACTAGTGACCCAAAAATCTTGAAGTGACCCACATTTGGCCTCTTCCCCGAGAAAGCCTCCTCTAGTTTACTCATCCCAAGAATTCGATGAGTGCTTATGTTCTGCAAATAAAAAACTATGTTGCATGCTTAGGCCCAAAAGTGTAGTGATAGGCCCTAACCATGCAACATCGCCTATTCTGCCCCTACAATTCTTCTATTCTTCCTTTCAGCCACCCCATTTTGTTGTGGGTTATGAGGAGTTGCCAACTCTCGTCGAATGCCTTCTTCTACATAGAAGTTTTTAAACTCATTTGACACATACTCTCCACCGTTATCACTCTTGAGAGCTTTAATCTTCTTGCAATTACCTTTCTCAGCCAATGCTTTAAATTCACAAAACTTTGCAAAATTCTGATCTTTCTTTTGCATGAAAAAGATCCAACATTTATGAGAAAAATCATCAACAAATATAGCTTAATACTTGTTCTTGACCACGGATGCTATCGAGAATGTTTCACACACATCTGAATGGACTTGATTGAGGATCACATGTGCTCGAATAACTTTGTCATGAAAGGAACCTGTAATGAATTTTCCCAAAGTACACCCTTTGCATGTGTCAACTTTCTCTAGTGTACCTTTGGGAAGACCAGTAGAAATTTGTTGCATGATTTTCAAAGCGTCATGACACTCAACTCACTGATGTCTCAGCTCTGTACCTTTTTTGTTTTTGTGCTCAAGGTAGCACAATATTCTACCTCCAACTTGTAGAGATTATTCACTCGAATCCCTATCTTGTTTACTTTTCCCATGGCTATGTGATGAAGGAATGCCTTTCCCTCACTAAATATCACATCATAGCCTCTATCCTCCAACATGACAAAAAATATCAAGTTTTTCTTCAAACTAGGCACATGCATAACATCTTGCAGAGTGAGGAGGGCACCCAACTCCTCTAAAAGGTAATTGTACCAAGCCTGGTAGCACTATACCTCCTATCATCACCCATCTCGATATGAATCTGTAGATCCTTCTCCTTCAAGTTATTGAAGAGCTCATTGTTACCAACCATGTGGAAAGAAGACCCACTATCTAGGTACCATACACTACCCATCATTGATGACACCATACATGCGATGAGGGTAAAGTCGAGTTCAAATTATGAGGTAAGAGCCTCAATTGCCACTCCTCCTAAGGACTTATTCTTGGACTTCTTTAGGGGACAATTTGTAGAAAAATGTCCCATCTCTTGACAATGAAAGAAGTTGAATTTTGACATGTCATTAGTCTTGCCTCCATGACAAGAATCTGATTTGGAATGAGACACCTTCTCTTTCCCTTTCTTTTCCTTACCCGCTAAGGCAATATTTTCCTCATCATCAGTCTTTGATGAGGACCCATCTCTGGTGTTCCTCTGAATCACTTCCTGTACCAAATCTAACCACATCCATTCCCAATCTGGTAGCTTCTCCCTCCCATTGAAAGAGTACTGATAACTGTGTGTTGTAGCGGCTACAACCACCCTCCAAAATTTTGCCTTAGCTTCGTTTTGGAGCCTCCCTACCAACTTTTCACAACAGATTGTCTTTCTTCGTCAAGTTCACAAGCTTTAGTGTTTTGCTTTCACAAAGGCAACCTGTCGATCACAACTTGATGCATTCCCCTCATAGACTTATCACCTGGACTTAGTCCACCTACAAGCTGAGAAGCTCCCCCAAGAAATTTCACAATTCTAGATGGAAACCAACCTTCCCTCTAGAAATTTCGAATCCTAACTAACAGCCTACTGGGCTCCAGAATTGTGCAATTCTAGCAGTCAACACTCACAGTGAAAATTTTGCAATTTTCCCCAACAAGGCTGTTCAGCCTAGAATTTGCACAAATATGAGCATCAATCAACTGCTCTGCCCAGAAATTGTGCAAATCTCCTGGGCAACCAGCCCAGCTACCAGCTAGAAATGTGCATTTTCTCCCACCAGTCGAACAACCTCTTACATCTATAGCTGTGTTGAAACGTTCCCTTTGGGACAGAGCAAAACAGACTTGCATGCATGGGCTGCTTCTCCCAAGGTAGCATGCAAAGGAATCCCTTGTTTCAGGGATCAATTTTTGGGCAATTGGAGGTTACATGCAAGGATCACTTCAGAAACCTCCCACCAAGTGTCACTTTCCCTAGATTTGTGGCATGCGTGTCACGACCTTGATGTTATCAAAACTCATTAATCTAACACTGCATAGCTCTTTCCTCACATCAACCTTGCAGCTCTAACATCCCACATCACATCTAGGAGTTGTCGACACATTCAGCTCAGTTTTTTGGGGTAAGCCCGCTTCCCATGTCTTGTGTTGCATTTCTAGTGCTTTTTGTATTTCGCTTCTTATGAATGTTGTCTACCTGATTTCAGAAAATGCTTGCTGTCATTTTGATATATACTAGCTTGTACTAGCATTGTTCTAGTTTTCGTTGCTATCTCACTATTGTCACATGCATGAAACTGTTTTGCACGAACGGTCACTGATTCGGTGACTCACCTCACCCACATGCACGTTGTTCTATTTTCTAAAATCTGTCACTCATCGTGCATGCATGATCACTCACTTATTTTTACATTTAGTATCACCATGCATTCGCACTCACATTCATGTTCATTTGTCCGTCGGTGAGTCTGAGCAACCTCGGCCTGGAATCTGCTTTCACTAAGATAGCATTGTGCAATCCAGGGAAGGAAGGCTCTGTCTTCCTCTCCAAAAATGTGCATTTCTTCCCAGGGACTATCCTCCAGGATTTCTTTGGGCATATTTGAGGGGCAGTGACTGCTGGCCCAAAAAATTGCGCAATGCAGTCACTGAGCCTGCAACCATTTCCAGCTGAGATTGTGCATTGCGTAGTTCCAACAATCGGCAGTCAGGCTGGACTGTGCATTATGCAGTTCCAACAATTAGTTATCCTCTCAGGAGTCGAGACTATGCCTTGTGTGGTCTTGGCAGTCAGCCTCCCGACCTCCTGCCAAAATTTTTCAACCTTCATGATCATTCACACAGGTATGTTGCAAGTCAGTTCTCAAGTTCATTTTGGTTTTCGACTGACAGATTGCTTGCCATGAGTGTTTCCATGTCTCAAGGTATTGTAGGTGTTCATCTACCTCTCAGCAGTGTAGGTACAATAGTTTCCAAGAGAGCAGAGTCGAAGACATTTTTCATAGCACACCTAGAGATGTAGTCGATCAAATGTCTATGAGCTTTCCTACTCATGAAGATATCAAGTTGTTTGTAGACAAGGACATCAAGATATGATAGTAGCAGCATCACAGCAAGCAGAATCATGAATAGTAGCTGAAGGCAGCATACTAAATGTAGCGAATGCAACGAATGCAACAAATGAAAGACGAAGGTTGTTGACAACATAGAGGCAAAATAAAGTTGCAAGCTCAAGAAGATCGATTGATGATGAAAGAAACTTTGGAGACTCAAGCTATGAGGTGACGGCACGACATGAAGATCATGCAAAGATAGAGAATGGAACAAAGAAGGAGTTTCATGTATTGAAGCAGCAACTCAAGGAAGAACATGAAGCTGCACAAACACACGAATGAGTTGTAGCAGGAACAGGAACAACAGTGGGCGCAATATGCACTCACGGATGAAATTACACCTGTACAAGTTATAGATCTATCCCAGCAGTTGGCATGGAGTAAACATGGTGAGAAATGTTGTTGATCGCATGCAAGGGATTCAGCAATGTGCATGTCATTGCGCACATGCATGTGATCCAACTCATTTAGCACAATCACCAGGGCGAAGACAAGAAGCAAGTCTAACTGGAGTTGAACATGTACATCAGCAAGTTGATGCGCATAGCCACCAGCACACACTTGAAGATCACCACAGACACTATGCATCAGTGTGTTGCCGATTCATCTGCACCTAAGAAGACCATGTGCATGTTAGCAGACGAGTTGGATGAAAGGGCTGGACCAATGCACTGGTTGCAACGAAGGAAAGACTTGGCTTCGACAAGACGTCACCATGGGGTGCGTGCACACCATCACGGACGAGCAAGCTTGGCATCATCTTACCACCTTCACCATCACAATCATGTCAAAGACTTGGTCTCATCACAACAGATCGAGTGTTATTGATGTCTTGCATGGCTTGCTCAATCCATGTTGTCTCACATGAGTACATGTGCATTGTAATGTAATGTCATGTCAAGTGTAAGTCAAGTGTCAACAGTTGGATGTAACAGTCATAAAGTAGATGAAGAGTCATGAGGGTAGATGAAATGTAACAAAGGGGAATTTCAAGGGTCACCCCACCCTTTGCTATAAATAGAACCTCATAACTCATTGTATAAGCTTTTGGTCAGCCAAGCTTCCAATAATACTATCTTGGAGAGATCTTGGATAGTATTGTAACGCGCCTTGGCTTCTCCACTGCATGGAGCTAGTACATCTCTTTAGAGGAGAAAGCAGATGTGGTTGTAACATTCCATTGTTGGAGCTAGTGGGTTTACATGGATGTATTGTATGATTGGAACTTACACTTCTTAATAAAACAGAGCTAGTGCGTTTTCATGCATATGTTGTTATTGTAGTTGGACTATTCCAATTATTGTAGCAATCATTAGGGGAATTTTGAGGTCTAAAATGGGCCTCCTAAGAAAAATGTACAATCAAAATAAACTTTATAAGAACCA
>APFE030038969.1:0-15175 GCA_000404065.3 Pinus taeda | reverse complement strand
TTTTTTTTTTTTTTTTTTTTTTTTCCAGAATATGAAATGAGGCTCAGGGTGTGCCCAAACAGAGACAGAACCCTTCTCCATGACCAACACTGATTTTTCCATAGTTTTGATGAACTCTTGCCTTGACAGAGGCTTCCTATAGATCTTGAGTCGATGTCCATTGACAAGCATGGGGATGGCTTCTTCATAAATAGTTCGGATAAGAATAGAGCCATTATCATTACACTTTTCTACTGCATATGGTCCCAGACACCTCGTTCTCAGTTTTCCCTTGAAATCCTTATGTCTAGAATCATATAGCAGCGCCCAATCTCCCGACTGGAATTGTTTATCATTGAGGTTCTGGTCATGCCACACCTTCCTCTGAAGTTGAGTCACTTCTGAGTGGAGGAGGGCCTGCATTCGAAGTTCATCCAACCCATTCAGCTGCATTAACCTTTCTTGTTGAGCATGACTGAGGTCTAGGTCCAACTGAGCTGCCATTCTCAAGCTGTTGTACTCAAACTCGATTGACAGCAAAGCTCTCTTTCCATAGACCAGCTCATAGGGTGTGAAACTGGTGGTGGTCTTCCAAGTGGTGTTGTAGGCCCAGGTGGCCTCAACCAGGTGATCTGCCCAATCCTTTCTATTGCTGCTCACCACCTTGGTCAAGATCCCCTCTAATTCTCTATTGGTGACTTCCACTTGCCCATTCGCTTGAGGATGATATGGGGTGGAAGTCCTATGCTTGATTCTGTGATGAGCAAGGAGATATTCAATCAAATTGGAGGTGAACTGGCTTCCTTGCTCGGTGACTATCTCTCTTGGGTAGCCAAATTTGTAGAAAATGTTTTCTCTCAAGAACTCGACCACCTTTTCTTCTGTTGCTGCTCTGATTGCTTTGGTCTCTGCCCACTTTGTCAAATAATCTGTGCACACAATGATGTAAGACCTTTGCCTTGAAGGAGGGTTGATAGGGCCCACAAAGTCCATACCCCACTTCTCAAATGGCTCAAGAGTCACCTGAGGTTGGAGAGGCATTTCATCCCTTGGGGTTGGTTTCCCCATCCTTTGGCATCGGTCACATTGGTTGATATATCTTCTCACATCTGCATGAAGATTGGGCCAATAGTAGCATGCCTGTAGAATCTTGAAGGCAGTCCTCTTGGCTGCAAAATGTCCTCCACAGGGTCCATCGTGACAAGTTAGGAGGATGTCAAAGACCTCCTCCTCCCTTACACAACGTCTTAAGATCTGATCAAGGCCAAGTTTGAACAAGTTGCCCCCGATCCAAGTAAATGAGGCACTTTTTCTCACGATTCTGCTCTTCTCCTTCGATGATAGATGCGGAGGGAACTGTGCTAAGACCAGATAGTTTGCTATATCAGCAAACCACGGGGAGAGTACGGAGATGGCAAACAGATGCTCATCTGGCATCTGGTCATCCACGGTTCCTTCTTCACCTGCAGGAAAATCTAGTCTAGAAAAGAAGTCAGCAACAACATTTTCTCTACCTGGTTTTTCAACAATGGTCAAATCAAACTGCTGCAATAAAAGTAACCATCTAATAATACGAGAATTCACATCAGGCTTATTCATTAAATATCAGATTGCAGCATGGTCAGTATGTACAAATGTTTGATAGCCCGTGATATAGTGTCGAAACTTGTTCAGGGCATGAAACACAGCCAGGAACTCTTTCTCGGTTACCGTGTAATTCATTTCTGCCTTGGATAAGTTTTTACTGACAAAGTATATAGCATATGGGAGTTTCTCTTCAACTTGTCCTAAGGCTGCCCCTATGGCTTTGTTCGAGGCATCCGTGTGGATGTGGAAAGGTTGGGCCCAGTTTGGGCCTCTCAGAATTGGAGCAGACACCAACCTATCCTTTAATTCATTCAGAGCCTTTTGGCAGTCATCCGACCACTTAAATTCAACACCTTTTGCTAAGAGGCCAAACAATGGCGAGGCCAGCTTACTAAAGTCTTTAATGAATCTACAGTAATATCCTGCTAAGCCTAAGAAAATCCGGACATCTCTCACCTTTTGAGGAGGTGGGACCCTTTTGATGATAGCAACTTTATTGGGATCCACCTGTAACCCTTGGCGAGAGATGGTATGGCCTAACACGGTCCCTTCAGTCATCAGGAACTCACATTTCTCAGGACTGAGGGACAGTTTCATCTCAATGCACTTACTCAAAACTTTTCCCAGGTTGGATAAGGCTTCCTGGAAGCTAGACCCGTAAGGAGTAAAGTCATCCATGTAGATTTCTACCGAATCATGGACCAACTCTGCAAAGATGCTTAACACAGCCCTCTGGAACGTGGCAGGGGCATTACATAGCCCGAAGGGAAGAACACGGTAGGCAAAGGTACCCCATGGACAAGTGAAAGTGGTCTTATCCTGGTTTTCCGGGCTGATTTGAATCTGGTTGTACCCACTGAACCCATCTAGGAAAGAGAAAAATCGCTTTCCTGCCAAACCATCCAGCACTTGATCTATGAAAGGTAAAGGGAAGTGGTCTTTCTTGGTGGCTTTGTTCAACTCCCTGTATTCCACACAGATTCTCCATTTCCCATTTTTCTTGGGCACCAACACTAGAGGGGAAACCCATTCGCTATCCGCGATGGGGTAGATGAATCCCACATCCAACAGTTTTTGCACCTCTTCTTTAACAATGACTTTGAGGGCTGGATTCATCCTCCTCTGGGGTTGCCTAACTAGTTTACAGTCCTCCTTGATGTGGATATGATGAGTGCAGACTGAGGGATGGATTCCCTTCATTTCCTTGTAGCTCCAAGCAAAGGCCTCCAAATGGTGGGTCAAGAGACTACATAGCTCCTTTTCCTAAGAGGGAGAGAGAGAGGAGCTTATCTTCAAGGTCTTCTCAGGGCAAAACTCCACATTTTTAATTCTGGGGCTGGTCGGATTAGTGGCACTTAGGTCTACTAAGGCATTGGCGTGGGTGTCTTCCACCAATTCTTCCAAGGATAGCTCACTAGGGGGAGGATTTTGGATTAAATTTTCAATCAAATCATCCTCAGTTGGAGGACCTCCCTTGGTGGCCTCTATTGTGCATAATGGTGCACAGTAGACCTCATCCTCTTCTCCTTCTTCCAACCAGAGGGGTAAGTCATGTTCTATCGAAGGTTGGGCAGGAGGGTATAGGACCAGCTGCTTGGACATAGGCCCATTTTTGATGGTCATGCTTCCCGCTCAACAGCTGATATACGCATCTGCAGTGGCCAGCCAAGGCCTTCCCAAAATGAGAGGATAACCTATGAGTTTTGCCTTAGGCTAGAGGACCAAAAAGTCCGCAGGGGATTCCCACGAGTCTACAGAGACCAAGACATCCTCCACAATCCCTTTGGGAGTCACTGTGGAGCGATCTGCCAATTGCAGCACTGTCAAAGCCTTTCTTAAGGCACTCTGAAGATTGAGCTTAAGCATGGTGTCCCTGGTCATCACATTGATGGCAGATCCTAAATCAATCAGAGTGTGGGGTATGATGGTGCCATTGATGTGGACATCAACTACAGGGCTCCCAGGGTCCAAATACTTTGGACAGATTACTTGCCCCAACATGAGGTCGGACAGTTGTCCTGTGACATTGATAGTCGAGGCATCTTTCTTTCGCCTGCCTGGGTGCCTGAAACACTTCTCTTTAATCAATTTGTTGTAAATTGGTACATCTTTGATGGCCTGGAGAAGTGGAATTTTCACAGACAATTGCTTAAGTTCTCCCAGAAGCTCGTCCTCCTCTGGGTTGGGTTGTGTGGTTGCTGTGAGTCGCTCAGGAAAGGGTGGAATGGCTTGGGGTTCACTTTCCTGTTTCTCTTCCCCCTCCTCTAAGGGAGGAGGTTGGCATTCTGGAAGGACTTTCCCAGATTGCAGGTTGATCTCCTGGATCTCCACAGCATAGGTAGGGCATGATGTCTCCCAGTATATACCTGCTGGGCCTGTCTGTTTTTGGGGTTCGGGTTCGGTTGAGCAGGCATCTGGGGTTGACTTGGAGGAGCATGAGGTAATGGTTGGGATTGAGTTGGTGGTGGAGGCAGAATGGCGGGAGGAGTGTTGTATTGGGGTCTCCACCCCTAATGAGGTGCATTCCACTGAGGTTGTGGCTGGGCATGAGAGTGAAACGAGTGAGAGGGAGGTTGAGTTTGGTATGGAGATGGATAAGACCATGGAGGAGGTGTGAACCAGGAAGGATGAGCAGGGGGGACCCCAAGAAGGCATATGGCCAGGTTGGTTGGGGTGGTAGTAAGCTTGGGATGACCCTTGCATTCCCTGCTGATAAGGTCTGGGTCCATGAGGCCTCCTTTGATTGAGGAAGTAGAGAGGTTCAGTAGCCACCTCGATCCCTAGGTACATGGCTTTAAATCCAGGTAAGGTAGGGCATTGGTTGGTGGGATGGTCTTCCTCACACACGAAACATACCTCTACTGAGTGTAATGGGCACTCATTCTTGGGGTGCTTCCTTGTGCATCTAGGACAAAAAATGGCCAAGGCCCTCTCAGCCTCTTCCTTCTTCTGCTGAATTCGAAAGGTATCAAGTTGCATGGCAATGGTCTGTCTCATTTCGCTCTTAAGATCTTCCAACTGGTTAGCAAACTCATGCTTGGAGAGAGAGGTGCTAGCTGAGAGATGACTTCCCCTACCTTTCTTTTGGGCCGCCCTAGAATGGTTTCTAAACACGGTCTTTATGTCCTCATAAGGTAGTTGGTAGATATCTCCTCCAGCCAGTAGGTTAAGGGTGTCCAGAAGGTCTTCAGGGACTCCTCGGAGCAGAACCAACTTCAGAGATTCCAGGTCAAGTGTGCACTTGGCCCATTTATAACTGAGTTGGAACCTTTCCTCATAGTCTTCCAAAGATTCATCACTGCCCATGGTCATCGAGAAGATTTCCCCCTTAGTTTCCTTGGACCTACAGTAGTCTCTGTACTTGGCATTGAAAGCTTGTTGCATTTGAGCCCAAGTGGTGATACTGTTTCCAGGTAACCCCATGAACCAGTGTAATGCTGCATCCTTGAGGGTAGAGGGAAAGAG
This sequence comes from Pinus taeda, assembly GCA_000404065.3. Lineage (NCBI taxonomy): Eukaryota > Viridiplantae > Streptophyta > Pinopsida > Pinales > Pinaceae > Pinus > Pinus taeda. Next base: position 10,144 of record APFE030038969.1, on the reverse strand, counting down.
TTTCAGTTTTTGCTCATCCTCAGCATAGTCATAAGTTCGACAAAGGACAGCAAACTCAAACAGGAAGGTATCAGGGTCCTTAGTAGTCAGACCATGGAAATGAGGTAGTGCAGAGGGACTTATGCTTTTCATTTTCTTGTCTCCATTGGTCTCTCGAATGGGAAAGGCACCCTCTATTCTCTCATCTTTTCTTCTACAGTTTCGGTTTTCAGCCATGGCTTCAGATGTAATTTTCCCTAACTCTTCTTCTGCCATAGGATCTTCGTATATCTCAGGAGGTTCACCTATAGGGTCTTCTGGCTCACTGTCACCAAAGAAAAGAGAAGGTTGACTCAGTGATGTGGTGGGGGTGTTGGGTAAGAATTTGTCGGTTTTATCTCTGTTCCTACGAGGCATGAAATGGAAAGACTTTTTCCTGCTTTTCTTGTACCTGCAAAATGAGAATAGATTGAACTGCAACTAACTATCTTACTCAAAAGGAAAATGCGGAATTGAAATGAAAGCAGGAAAGGACTAATCTATTTTGCAGAATTGAAATGCTAATTTACGCTTGCAGAATTGAAATTCTAATCTATGCTTGCAAAATTGAAATTGCGGAATTGAAATGCTAATCTATGAAAGCAGGAAATGTCTACTCTACTTTTGCAGAAATGAAATTGCAGAATGGAAATGAAATAAACTACTTATCAGAAGGTTGTAGTGGAAAAAAAGAAGAAAAGTAACAATCAACAATACTCTTACGCTTCCCCAGCAACGGCGCTAAAAAGATGGTGGGCTCCAGTATTGCAGCAATAATGCTGCAACTCCTGGGACTCCCTTCTTTACTTTTATCAACCCGGTTGTTCGTAACAAACTTGGAAGCGACGGTGTTGTATGCACAAGTAGTAGCTCTTGCCGCAGCTGTCACTTGGTCAGCCGGCACAAGTGTGCTAGGGGCTTTAGCCAACTTCTATGAGTTCTCAGAAGAAGCTTTTAAGTGATGGATGAAAGCTAACTCAAAGGAAGCTAATCTAATTGCGAAAAGAAACTGAAAGCCAAAAAAGAAATGCGCACCCTAGCAAACCCTAATTCTACCAGCTAGTCCTACTGATGCAACAATGAGAATGCAAACTACTGAAAGAGATGTCATTATGTCCATGAAGATAAAATACATATGTCTAGACTACCTTTGTCCTAGGAAAGCATCTTTTTGTATTTTTTGATTAAGTGTCGATTTTCACATGGATATGCTTGAACTGTGCTTCACTATGCAGGAGTGGATCAAGGAAGAAGAATGCTTGGAAATGGTTGGAGAGGTTCAAAGGGGGTCTAAGGAGTCCCTAACACTCTTCCCTAGAGTTTCACAAGGTTTGGCTATCAGGAAACCTCACTTGTGAGCTTCCATAAGAAGTCTGTAGGGGTTCTACAGGATGTTCCAGAATTTCTACAGGAAGTTTTAGAATTTCTACAAGATGTTTGGAAATCAGTTTTTAGGGGATGGATGAGTGAGGGAAGGTGCATGGATGGATCTGGAGGTAGGATAGAGGTATAAAAATGGCCTAAGGACTGGTGGGTGGATCGGTGAAGAGATGTAGAAGGCTGACTTGGCTTGAAGAAGGCTAAGGCAATGATAGGCAAGGAGGTAGGGTTTCATGGACAAAAAGGATAGATGGGGAACGAGAAACATAGCTAATAGACAGAACAGGTGGCTCAGATGATACTTTGGGTAGATGAATGAATGAAGAAGATGCCCTGAACGGTGTACCTTGATCAAATCAACAAAGACTTGCAAATGATCAAACCCTAAACTAGTTTAGTCTAACCATCAACAACATAAATGAGCAGCAACTTTATTTGGGAAGAAAACATTGTACGCCATCTATGGAAAGAAACATTTCAGATGTCCAAACCCATGACTAATCTCTGCTAATAAAACAAGCACACTAAAAGATTGCATAAACAAGCAAACTAGTGTTTTTGTGAGGCAGCACTGTTCCTCAATTCCAGCCCCAAATCCAATAAGGATGAGGCGAAACCAGGAGTGTGGTTGTCCCTTTTTCTTGGAGGCTTTGCTGTTATTATCCTAGCAAAACACCTAAACCAAAGTCATTCATAAACATTGATCTATTCTAGCAACATAACGAAATCTACTTAACAGGAATATGTTCAAATGCATAAAGGAAAACAGTGATACGTAAAGGAAAAGTAACAATACAGAAAGGAGGTCCTAGGCTCTCAGGTTGGGTCCAACCCTGAGAGCTTTGGCTCCCATGAAAAAATCAGATTTGATAGGAAACCAAACTGCTTCTCATTATCCAAAAATAATCATAACAGTCATGCCAAAAATGGCTACAAAGGAACAAAATAGAGCTGCAGCACTGAGGTGCAAAGTACACAATAGTTTCAAAAGTCTTTTTCCGAAGACTGAGGCCTCAACATTTATAGATCACGAGGGACCTAGCTGGCCACCTCAATTTGTGGAACTCGACTGTCAAACCGTGAGTTAAACAGTCCCTTTCTAAATGCTGCTTGGCTGCCTTCTAGATTTGGTTTGGTGGTCTTTGGAGCTCGGAGTTGGAGGTGGAGATCCCAAGGAAGGGTCATTGAATGCCATAGGCACCCCCCTTTCAAGTCCTCACCTCAGGCTTGGCTGCCTTATAGCTCATGATTTCTTTGACTTTGCTCCAATATATGTCAAAAAACCTGAAATAGACACGTGTTAACCACCTAGGAAAAGTGACTTCCCTTATTCGTACAAAATACATAAACATACTAAAAATAATGCATAAACTATAGAAAATGATGGATTTGAACAAGGACTGAACAAGGAAAGTTAGGCCAAATGAGCCCAAATTGTTACCAATTTTGGGGCTCATCATGGTCGCATAAGGACTTAAGAAGGGATAATTTGAGAATTGTGTTCCGATAGGTAATTGAACTTTGATCAAAGTCAACCCATGATAATCAGATCTCACGGGAGAAGAAATTCCATGCCCAGCTGCCACAGGAAAAGAGACAGTGGCTTAGAGAAGGAAAAAAACACACAAGTAGAAGCCTCTAATACCACTAAATATTTGCAGGGAATCTTCAGTCAACTATAGCAGTTGGAACAACATACATCAATTGATCAGTGATTATCAAAGCATATATCCATAACCAAAAAAGTATATTACTCGGTAGAAATTAAAGCATTAGATGCTCAATCCAATCTAGTTGTACAGGAATGGAACATATTTCATCAACACCTTCAAATTTTGGCACCTATCATTTATCAAACAACATTCCCTGAAACTCCAACACCAACACCTACAGTAGCACAGTCTACTCCAATCCATCGCCCAAATTTAGTTATTTCGAGCCAAGTTTTTCAACATGTGGTTAAGCCTTAGAACAACATTCGGATAGCCAGGAAATTGAAGTTGAAGGTGCCAATTGGTCACCTGGCACAAGGGAAAGAAGAGGAATATACACAGTTGATATAGCAGAATTGTTTAAAGAAACACTAGTTGATATCTCAAGCGGACCAGATGTTCAACCATCCAAACACCTTGAAGAACCTTAATTTATTTCTCAATCTTTCTTTCTTCTATTTTGCATCAAATTTTGTAAGACTCCAAATTTCCCCTTTCTTTGGGACAAAGAAGGTATTGAGGGTGGGAGAGATGTTGGAGGGGCTAGTCGACTTAGTCGACTCTCCCACTTGAGTCATGAATCTTCATTGTAATTTGGTTGATTCTTTAGTCAGTCGAGTCAGGAATCTGAATTTTAAATTTAGTCGATTCTCTAGCTAGTCTACTATCCCAGTCAAGTCGATAATATATGTTGTAAAGTTGGTTGATTCTCTATTTATTCAAGAGTCTAAGTCAAATAGGTTAAGTTTGATCTGACATTTAAATTATTGTAACTGTCTTGACTAAGTATATATATGATAATGGATGTATCAATGTACTAGTTCCAATTAGCTTCTCAAGAGATCATAATATAATATATTTCTTTGTTGATTCTCTGTTATTTGTGTCTCTTCATTTATATTATGTTGCATATGTCCATGTGATTTCTTGTTCCCTTTGGATTGGTAAACAATGTCCATTTGCTGCTAGACTACAACTGAAACACGTTAAAAGGGTTTGGATATTTTCACATTTTTTCTACAAGTGTAATGTTGTATCTTCCTTGGAGATTAATGAATATGAAGGCAGTTTGATTCTAGTTTATATGGTGTGTTGTGAATTCTCTTGGTGTTTTTTGAATTCTTGAGTGAATCCCAGACACGTGTGTTTTGCATTGTGTATGTTTTAAGTGTTTTGAATATAATTATTCCTTGAATATATATTGATTACTTTGTGAAATTAGTTAAGTGTTCTCAGTCAAAGTCATATGTCCAAAAAAGAAGTATGTGATAACTCATTCAAGTATTAATACATCAATAGGTCTTTTTATACGTCAAAAATCTTATACAAGGATATGTCTTATACAATACATTATAACATTGTACATCATCATTTTTATTTTTTCCTCTTCTTATTACGACCTAAAAAATTCTTAAGTTTTTCATCCATTTATGCATTTTCACATTTTAGTCCGGGTTATTCTGATGATTAGTCTAATTGTCTCCTTTGATGCATCCTACCCCTAGTCATGATGTTCTCACAGATTTGAGGATGTTGTGGGGGAGCATCACCTACATAAAATATTATATTTATATGGCCCGTAGTTGAATATAATTGAAGTATCTTTTTAATAATAATAAAAAACCTTTGTAATGTAATTATTTACCTAGTGCGCTAGTCGACACCGTTGCAATGGTTGCCTCGTGCTCCTCTTTTGGTTAAGGATCCTCTTGTACAATATGTTCTTCTATTAAAACCACAAAAATTATAAGTAGACAATTGTAAATGAACAAGTAAAAAAAAATATTAGTACATACTTTATAGGTACAAAATTATTAAGTATATGATTAATATACAAGCTTACTGCCATTGTGGGCCTCATCTATTGATGCAATATCTTTGGATTACACCCCATTGTCACAGGCTTCCTCGGGAGCACCAAAATGTTATGGCTAGTGTGCACTATCAGAGGATAGTTGTTCAGCAACCATTATAGAAATTCTATGTAGATTCAAAACTACTCATGTAATTTACTAAACCATAAAACTGCTCTACTCATCTGTGGAAACCAATTCATGATCGAGAGATGAAATCATAAACATGCAATATGAATCAATACACCAACATAGAGAATTATCTAGGGGAAAGCAACTGCTAAAAACCCCTTCCTATCTATATTGCATTAATCAAGGAATCTTGATGAATACAACAAGCTTGCTCAAGCTTGAGCACAATATGCAAGTGTATCTTCTATCTTGTTGCTTCACTAACTAACTTTGGTCAATACTTAACCAATTTCTCAATCTTCCAAGCTCCTATTTCCTTGCGTTGTTCCTTGAGGAATTAGGTCCCTATTTCATAGTTATTTTCCTCCAAGGAATTGCACAATCCATTAAGGCTCTTCCTCTAATTGCATGCACCACATGTACAACTTGGAATAGTATACAACTAATAGTACATTTCCCTTGAACTCCAACCTCAATTGGATAAATCGTATTCTCTACATGCATGAGCTAATTTGGGTTGATTGATCAATTAATTGGTTGATCACTGAGTTGTGACTAACTACACACCCCACTAGTAGACCCTCCACTAGTTCCTCCAACAATTGGAACTAGTTTAACTGACCATAACTCAATTTAACAAATTTATATTGTTACAACTGAAATTAAATCAGCCTAGGCTCCTAAAATTTAGGAATCACTACACACAAATGAATTTCATGCCCCTAACTCGAATTAAATAAGCTAATTGAGTGATAACAACCATGTCACCTCAACTCATCCATGTTGTCTGTTGATGTAGAATTTCAAAATTTCTCAATTTAATTAAGGAAAAATCAAATTAAGAATTTCTTGCTGCATTTTTCAATAGTCATGGGATCATTTATATTTGTACTACTCCCTTTCTAATTAAAGAAAGCACATTACATTTATGGACAATATCAAACATGATTATATTTTATAGGTAATGAAAGGTTTTTATGGATTGATTTTTATTTACCCTATCCTTCATATTGGATCTTGGGGTTTTCTCCATGCTATTTCGGCAATCGACTACGACTTGAAATCCAAACTTGAAACCAATTCAAAGGTCTTACTGCATGGCTTCAGTTCTGAATTCATCACCTACATTGCATAAGGGAATTGATTTTTTTATTGGCTACCGCAATTACCAAATAATCAGAAGGTTATATAACATATAATATTGTTAAGATGTTTGGGTACTTACAATTCATGCCTATAGCTTCAAATAGCCGCCCTAGCCCAATTTGTGCTACCCATGCTTCTCAAGCCTTTCCTTGGTTGCCTTCAAAGTGTTGGGGAGCCTATGAAAATTTTCAGATATGTTATATACCGAAAGTTTATTCAAAACTAAAGAGAAATAAAATTATTGAATTCAAGATGTAATTTATACCTTGCTTCACCAGGTGGCGTTTTCCCTTCCTTTTTCATGTGCTTCCACTTTGCTTCCTTGATGAGGTCTGTCCATTCCATCTCAGGATCATTGGAGGGCACTCATACCTAAGGTTATCTCCCAAGTTAACCCTATAATGGTCTCGTACATATTTTAAATTCTTTCCAACTACGGCGGTGACCTCAATTTTATTGAATTTATACACCACGAATATATTTTTAATGTAGTTCATAAGCTTTTTTTCAAGGTTTGAACTTTGGAAAATCTAACTTTCGCGTATGGTGGGTCCAAAAATATTTCATGCTTTGTCATTCATTTCTTTATAAAACAAGTTGTTACCTACGTGCAAAAAATATATGGTCATTAGTTTGAAAATAATAATATAGATGACTCATGTTTGAGATAGACAACATGAAACAGTTAAAACATCAAAAAATACCAGGATTTTTTGGTTTTTTTATTGGAAGTCCTTTGTCATTCACCAAAAATGTGCACACAATTTTCCTAATGCTCTTAACACATGATTCTCCAGGAAATGAACCCATAGTGTCATCAGTACTAGGGTCACCTCTATCACCACCTGATCCAGAGCCAGATTGCGTGTTTGGCTCAAGGGGCATGTGCTCATGGATCATAGTCAATGGTGCAGACCCATTGTCACTTCTGGGAGTATAACCACTTGAAGGTGGAGAACATAATATTTGCTTGAGGATATATGTGGGGTTCTAGTGTTGGCCATACGCTCATGTCGTGTATAAATAATTCCACTAGTACTAACACCAAGTTGAGGATTAGCTGACTGATGTGGGAAGCAAAGTGCCTCCAAATAATCCTACATAAGAAAGAAAATGTTTTTTTGATTAGATAATGTAAAATTTAAGAAACAAACTTTCATAATTGAAATTATGACATTAAGAAAAACACTTTAAAATATGGTTATTACCTTGTACGTCTTAAGATATTCGTTCAATTCCTTGATCCTAGCCTTAGTCGTAGGACTTTGATCCCTACTATAAATCGACTCCATAATTTGTTTGTTGATTTTCTTCACATGCTTTGTTACTATGACCCAAGGTTGGGGGATGACCACAAGTCTTCCTCATCAAGAACATCATCATTTTCATGGGGCTTGAACTACATAATTCAACAAAAGAAAACATATTATTTTGATTATATAAACAAATAATCAAAATTCCACATTAAACGTAAATCAAAATTGTTAATCGTTTATTCCTTATTGTGAAAATGTTTTTCCACGCGGATCAGCTTGCCACATAATAATATAATTAGATTTGTGAAATATTTTTAAAAATGTTAAAGAATAGGTATCAACATAAATGTTTAATTGATGGACTTGTCTGCATATAAGCACGAGGAATAAAAGACTAGTCATATAGCATGCATGTGAGTAATTGTGGAATTTTCAAACCCATGTTTTTATGGCAAACGACTTGCATAAATGGGACTATGAGACAAGAAAAATTAGCACAAATTTGAGTCAACCTTTGGTAGATGCAGTTAAATATATCTAAAACAAGGAAATTATAGGCCTTTGCTTTCGATAACTCAAATAAGAACAACCACAAAGTACACTATTAAGACTCCCAATAAAAGTCATATATCAACTATTAAGGTTAGATTGTTCACCCACGAGAAAGAAATTTTATGTTATGTTAGGGAAGAAAAATTTGGAACATAAGCATGGTTTGGTCCTAAGTAATTATGTTATATTTATACTTTTTTGAATCCCTTTATTTTCTTAAATTAACACAACATATCACCTTCATGTTTGTCTCCATGCATACCAAATGGAAGAACATCATTTGGACCCATCTCTTTGTACATGGATATGACCTTCTCCACATAAGATTATGTTTGATGAAACATGATGTGGTATAATCCCTCACTCAAAGTATGTTGGTTATGTTTACCTTGGAAAATTAATAAGGATTAACCAAATGTTCATCATCATTAAGCTACAAATTTGTTATGAGAGTAAACTCAGGCTTATGCTAGTGGTAACTAGTGCTCTACCAGCTCAGTAGTGAGAGAGAAACATGAAGATTTGAACAATTATTGTCTGCACAGGGAAGTATTCAATTACTAAATAATATGCATTATGATGCATCCATAGAGAATCACATTTATTAATATCTGGGACATATCATCTTTGTGAAAATTAATAGTTAAAGTATGCCCTGTGTGGAAATTTAGACAAGATACACCAATTGTGAGTAGTCTAACACTCAAATCCTATGTAAAATATGCATGGAACCACTTGTTCTGCAGTATCAATCATCCTCCCTGCTTTCTCTGCTCTCCACTCAAGAAAATCTAGTATATACAATCCAAGATCAGAATATACATGGAATAATTTAGACTCTGCCCATTTCATGGGTTCAGCCTATTTAGGGCTTTAACCAATTGTTATACACCAACTTTGTTGTGGCACGAATGATCCACCTTAGTTAGGGCTCCAAACTTATTCAGTGGTCTGGAAAATGCTTTGGACGACTTTGAATATGGAAGATGATTGAAGATGGTATACACTTTGGCTCTGCAAGAATATTTTCATATGACTTGTGTTCATTATGACCCCTTTTTTCTTTTATACTTTGGCACATGTGATCAGTTTTAAATTAGTGATCATTGTGACCCCCTTTTTTCTTTCATATTTTGGCATGCACGGTAAGTTTTAAAGTGATCGTTGTGAGTCGTGACCCCTTTTTTTCTTTTATACTTTGGTGTGTTCATACTTCTGACCCTATCATTGATCAGTTCATAATATATAAAATAAAATCCTCCAAATTTTTATTTCATATTTCGCGTTCTTCCTTTCTCTTTTGCTTTTCTTTCTAATTTTTTTTTTCTCCTTTTTTTTACTTTTCATTAGAATTTTATACAGTATCATATAATTTTGACATTCTCTGACATGACTTCCGCTTTCCGTTGGACATTAAGAGGCTTGAGGGTGAGCTATACTTAATACCACTCAGCCATTTAAAGGGGTTTGTGTCCATGTCAAATTTTAGTGTGTATTAGCACAAATGGAAAAAAAAAAAAAAAATCAACGTTGGCCCCATTCGCATGTCACTATGTATGGAGAAATTAATTAGGGAATCATTTTGACCATTAATTATTAGTAAATTTTAAGCAATGGATTGGTCCTGTCACACGAAATGAGTCGAGGTTGCGTGCAAGATCGACCTTCCTAGTATCTAAAGATATCTAGTGACAAGCAAGCCAATCAAAAACTATCTTTCTCTAAATATGCAATCAAAAACAAAGGCAAACAAGTGTTTTAGGCCTACCTTGGGTCCAATGCAAGTTTGTGGAAGCCTCGCTCCCTCGCTCCAAATGAGATTCCTTGAAGTGTAATTCTGCAAACACAAACAAGCAAACAAATTAAATAGCACCTGAAAAGCCAATATCATAAAGCATATTCATCATAATGATCAAGGAGATTATGAAACAAACCACATAAGACAATTTGTTGAGAAAAATGAATCTGATTGTATTAATTCAAATGAAAGAAGAACTTTACAACCTGTGCCTTGATGCTGTACAAGCTCCTCCCAAGGTCCGACAAGAAGTCTCCTCTACTTTGACAAGTTTCACTCACTTCCAATGAAACCAAA